>JAGKTI010006351.1:30796-41079 GCA_018397915.1 Birgus latro
TATATATGAAATGCGCCTATTGATGTAAAACATGTATAGGACAGATATATAAATATACCTTTTTTTTCTCTCTCTCTCGAAAACTGGGTCAAGATTCGTATTAAAATGTTGGCCAAATATATGTATTGTTGACCATGCCTATCAAACATGCAACTAACAACTGAGTGATATAATTATACATCATCCATCATAGATCATCTTCATCTATTGGATAATTGTAATATATTTTATATAACAAAGAAAATTCGACAGAGATGGGAGTTTTATGGAACTAAACTTGTTTTCAGGTTAGTAGATCATAGTTGATAATATTAATATTAAAGGAGCATTGGTGTACACACAAAATATATAAGACTGGTCTATAAAATGGTCAGAGTTGCATTAATAACGAACTTTTGCCGTGGCTCAGTGGTACAATGCACATGATGTGTTGGAGGTACAGGTTTGAGCCCCGCTCCAGGCAGTTAATTTAATTTGTTTCATTTCAGACATTCCATCACTTGGCAGCAATTCGGGACATAAGGAGATACTGAGCTGGCAACATACCGTAGTGTGTACTCATAGATGTTTGTAAGCTGGGTAAGAGACTCCACTACATCAGTTGTCAGATGCGTGGGTGGGCTGTAGGTAGGCGTTCATAGGACGAAGGTTCGAACCCTTTTTTTTTTTTTTTTTTTTAAAGAAGCATTTTAAGGCTAAAACTAATGTTATTCCCTCAAAGGAAGAAAAACTCAATTTCAAGATCTGTTAATTTCGAGCTATCCAGACACCCTTGCTTGTAAATTGGCCCGATTACTTACACCTGATTAAAGCATGATTGAGGCTTCCATCAGCGGCCCATTACGAATCCTGTATTGTACTGATACATCCCAGGGTGCGAACGGATAACTGATATAAGTCGGACCAACATCAAATGCCAGAGTTTACATCATTGGTCTGATATATGAAAGGTCGGAGTGCCAGCATTGGAACAATACTGGCCCAAGTACTTTATGTTTGATGGGTAATTACTGATAACAGAAATTTGCAACCGCGAAATTTGCGTTACTCTCGCGTTTAATCATGTACCCCGACACATGGATGTAATTAGTTCTAAGCGCTCGTTTCTTTTGGCTTCGGTGTAATTGTTAATCCCATACGCTTGTTACAAAATTTTAAACATCGTAAGTCAACCCATCCGTGTGGGTCGAGTGTGAACACATTCTTCATATTCCTTGTTAATAGGTGTAAACTGAAATGCTGCAGAGAGATCAGTCGAAGTCATGGTCAGTTTCTAATGTTAGAACAAACCGAGCTTATATAAACCATACGAGTGCCTGGGTCCTCTGTCGCCATGCAGAGGACGCCCCCTTGTTATTATGGGGGGATGGGCTCTGCCCCCCCCCCCCCGCCAGCGTCCTCTGTCGCCATGCAGAGGACGCCCCTTTGTTTACTTACTGCCACCCTCTGACGGGCTCTCCACCCCGAGCCCGTGCCACACCAGTGTGGCGAATCTTAAAAAAAAAAAAAATAATAAAAAAAAAAAAAAGTGCCTGGGAACGGCATAACGCCATCTCATCTCACTGATACAGGTCAGTAACTCTAAAATCCATATATTCCCCGCTTCCTTCTGAACTTGTGTGAAATAAAATTTCACATACATCAGTATTAGTAATATTTCCCCCTGCTTCTTTTGAACTGACTAGATAACGCCGTCTCATCTCACTGATACAGGTTGTGGATGATCGTGTTCGTCATTAGAAAATAAAAGAGTGGTGGAAGCCGACTGGCTCGAATCCCCCTCGCCTAATGCCCGTTACACTGAAATCTCCCCCCCATTTTTTTTTCTGTTACACGGAATCGAATGTGGATTTGACTGGTCCATTAGAATAATTTATCCTTTCGATGTGAAGTGTTTAGTTTGATAGAGTTTTGGTATTCACATGTAATTGTTTCCCCTAAAAGCACCGATTATTCATCCTGAAATACAGGAGTTAGGGGTTGGAGCCGCAGACGATGCGATGGCCAGTGCAGATGACACAAGCACCCCCAACCCTCCAAGTACCACCGGGGGGCCGCCGCTGACACTAAGCGGCTGGGAACAGGAATGGCGCACCTGTATCACTTCCTGGCGCCACTCTTTCTCCCAGGTGGTAACCCGGAAAGGTAGCAGTCGCCGGTGCCTAGTCTCCGGCCGAAATTCCACTCGGCAGGTAAGGGGTGGAGTTTACAACCCCACGCAACGCCGCGGTATTGGCCACAGTCATACTGGGTACAGGGCAGAGCCAGCCACAATCCGTTCCTCAGTTGCACCCCCGCTACAGGGCCGCGACACGGATGCATGTCGGCCAGGCAGGACAGGCCATTAATCGTCCGACTCCTGTAGTCATTCCCCCCAGAGTAGTGCCGCAGTACTGGCCATGAGCCATACTGGGTATGAGGCAGGATCGGCCACAGTCCGTCCCTCTGCTACTAGTCCTCTCAGATCTGCGGTATGGGCCATCAGCCACACCAGAGCTACAGCCTCCTGTGCCACTACGACGTTGGCCACTAGTCACGTCAGGCCAGAGGTAGAGCAGGCCCCTAGCCAAACTGAAGCTGTTGTCCCCTGTGCCACCACGACGTTGGCCATTAGTCACATCAGGCCAGAGGTAGAGCAGGCCACTAGCCGCCCTGAAGCTGATGTCCCCTGTGCCACCCCAGTGTCGGCCATCAGTCACGTCAGGCCAGAGGTAGAGCAGGCCACTAGCCGCACTGAAGCTGATGTCCCCTGTGCTACCATGATGTTGGCCATTAGTCACGTCAGGCTGGATGTAGAGCAGGCCACAGTCTGCTTCTCTACCATAGGAGGACCTGCAGCCAGAGATGAACCCTCCCCTGAGCTGTGGCAAGACTTCGCCCAAGGCCCTGGTTCTCTGCAACTCTACCAGGATGAACAGCGGCCGAAGCGGAGCCCCAGCAGACCCCGCAGCTGACGTCGGGCCCTGTCTACTACTCCCCCGGCCTGAGGTCCCCGTGTGACAACCCTGTCGGCGACGCTGCCCTCCAGCCATTGCCGTAGTCCAGCCGCCCCGGGTTCCAGTACCCTGGGTCCTCAGTTGCCCAAGGAGTTGCCCCGAACACCGGGGCGTGATTTACCTGTGGGCAAGGCCTCCCTGAGTCTCCCCCAAACTTAACGTAAGGCCCGTCTCCTGGCTCTCTTCGGCCGAGCCCCTAGTCCCACGACTACGTGTCAGGCCCTGTCCATGGGCGCATCACTCTGCCCTTCCTCTGGATGGAGGAATCAACCTAGGGCCCACCAGTGGTAGTGAAGCGAGTGGACTTTACCTATGTGTGTGCTTTCTAGACTCAGATATATGTGTGCATTAACTTATGCCATGCGAGTGATTTCCTATAGTGTATTCTCATGCTAAGTGACCAGGAGCCCAGAGTATAAGATTGGACGAGCCTAATAGCTAACCTTGGCCTAACTTATATCCCGAGTAGAGTCCCACGCACCCCCCCCCCCTAGTGAACGAAACGCCACAGTGACCAACAGAACAATAATATTGTGCCAATTGTGCCATTCCCTTGTTTATTGAAACTCTCCCTCCCCAGCACACAGGCACGTGAGTGAAACACCTCAGTGGCTAACAGAAGGAATATATATTATTCCCATCGTGCCTTCCCCTTGTGCATTAAAACTCCACCCACCCCATTGTCTGGGTACATTAGTTAGGATACGTCTGGGCATCTCCAAATGTCCCGCTAGAATACCACAGTCCCCCCCCCCCCCTTCCGTGATCACTGCGCGGCGGACTCCCCCTGAGATAGACTTCCGGCTGACAGGTGTTTATGACACAGGTGTTAACGTAACTTATATACAGTGCCGTCCAGTGCTATACGGGCTTGGGAAATTGTAGTAAATTCATTCCTGTGTCCTAAATCATAAGTGTATTTTCTGTGCCATAAGTGCTGGGTAAATAATACCATACTTCTACCAGCTGGTATAGTGACAGACTTCTCGTCAAGTAAAACCTTGTGGCCAACCCAGTCTGTAATATATTTGTTGATGTACTATTGTCTCTGGGAAGATATCTGTAATACATGTGTGTAATAATTACTCCCTTGTTTTTGTGTCCAGTCCTACTCCTTAAAGTTACCGACCTGGTCTAGAATAGGGACCCGCTGTAGCCTGCGCATTTCAGGGCGAGAAACTGACCCACAAATACGTAGCATAACACTGGTGGCTAGCGGTGGTTCTTGACTCGGACAGTGAAAGAGGACTGGATTTTTTTTTTTTTTAATGGCAGCCAAAACACAGGTACCCCTACCAAAATTCGACCCAGAACAATGCAACACCACTACTTACTTAAATATGGTTAAGCCATTACTTGATATTGGGTTTGAGAATGATAATCAGAAAGCAGCTGTCACTCTACCTCACCTGGGAAATGCGGTATCTAGTATAGCACCAAAAATAATCTCAGATCTCACATGGGCCAGATTTGCAAAAATAGTAACAGAAGCTATTACCCCTTCATTGGGGAAAGTTGTCGCGATGTCACAACTCGATGCCCTAAAATATGACGGTGATTTGGACAACACGCTGGTTCAAGCTAGCAAGCTAGGTGACTCGTCACCATCGCATACCCAATGCCGAAATGAATACCCGGGATGAGCATATATTCAACACCCTTCTCAGAGTCCTTCCGGGCAGCATGAAAGAACATTTCACTATCCACGACCCGGCAGGAAATTTGGACCGTGATGTTTAGCTCATTCGCTGCCTTCTCGCAGCACGCAACACATCGGGGTCGTGAGCCGGTTCCCAGCGAAACCCTCCCCCACGCCGCCCCAATCCCTTCCAGCCCCAGTGCGAAGCGCCTCCACCCCGGCTTTCCCAAGAGCCCACCCCACCAGGAAACGGCCGCCACAGAAAGATAACACAAATCTTATCACTATCAATCCGTGGGAATTCACAGCTTGTAACAGCCGTTGCCCACTTCACGACATACATGAACAACTGAAGGCGGCACGTAGAATAAGAGCCGACCTGCCGAGGTGCCGCCCAATGTTGGCAGCAAATGAGGGCCCTGTGAACCCCAAACCCCTCCTCATTGAGGAACCTGATGCCGGCTGCGAGCCAGGGAAGGTTGATACCAACACAGCCCTCGAGCTGATGTTGGATTTTTAGGACTGCCCCCGCACCTCCCCACGGTGACAGGGGCCGCCTCTACAAAGTACCGACCCCGGTCTATGACAAAATGAAACTACAGGGGGTCAAGGCAAGACTTCTGGTAGATAAGGGAGCTGCCAGGTCCTGCCTGTACACACATTTCTACTCCCGCCATAAGAAGGTTTTTGGCCCCCTTTTCCCCACTTCAGCCCACCTCATAGACACGGGGGAAGGCCCCTTGCCTATTCGTGGGGAAACTCAGGCCCTACGAACCAAGACTCACCAGCCAGCCTCCACATGTCATCCCTTCATTGTTTTTGACTCTTCCTGCCCTACCTATGATGGCTATTTGGGATTGGACCTGCTCCAAAAACTCCACACTCACATAGACTGCCATGGGAGACGACTTCATTTCCGACAGAGGCCTCCCCAACAGCCCCCAGCCATCTGTACATGCGCACGACAAAACAACACCCCTCCCCCTTCTTCTGCCCCAGCTCCCTCCGGCCCCACTTTCCCCGCGACCGTCGCGTCCTCCCTCACCATTCCCCCCCCCCTACCAAGAAGCTTGGCTACGGATCCATAAGCCCACAGGGACCCATTCCCTATTTTCCCCAAGTGTCCCCACCGGGCCCCTTGCCGCCTGCCTGATGTCGCCGACCTTCCTTCCGCCCCACTTCAACGCCATCAAAGTGGCGAACCTGGCAGCTACACCCCTCACTCTGCCAAGGGGACTCCTGATCGGTGACCTAGAAGCAGTGGAGCCTTGTGACACCCCACCCTTAAATTCAAACCCCTATCCCCTACTTCCTTTGCCTGACCACTTGTCCCCCCATCAAGCCGAGATGCTGCACCATCTACTACTTGAATATCAAGACCTTTTTTGACCGAGCCCGCCGACCTGGGACATACAACATATTTGGCCCATGAAATTCATACCACTGGGCCCCCCATCCGGCAACCCTCCCGCCGGAAGAACCCACACCAACGGGCTGAAGAGGACAGGCAAGTCCGAGAAATGCTGGACGCCGGCATCATCACGCCTTCTACCAGCCCCTGGTCCTCCCCTGTTGTCCTGGTTCGGAAAAAAGATGGCACTCACCGATTCTGCATCGATTACTGCCGCCTGAACAATGTAACCACCAAAGATGCCACTCCTCTTCCCCACATAGACGACTCCCTAGACTCCCTACACGGCTCCACGTGGTTCTCCACGCTGGACCCCCAGTCAGGATACTGGCAGGTCCCCGTCCACCCCCGAGATCAAGGGAAAACAGCCTTTTCGACAAGTACTGGGAAACTTTATCAGTTTGATGTTCTTCCCCTCGGGCTATGCAACGCCCCGGCCACCTTCTCCCGCCTCATGGAGTCCGTCCTCAGCGGTCTAACCTGGGAAGTCTGCCTGGCATACCTCGATGACGTTATTGTTTTCAGCAAAACGTGGACCAGTCACCTGCACCGCCTCCGACAAGTGTTCCAACGAATACGCCAGGCCAGGTTGAAACTCAAACCCACTAAATGTGTCCTAGCCGCCCGCTCTGTCGCTTTCCTAGGACACATTGTCTCGGGAAAAGGCATCTCCCCAGATCCCGACAAGCTGAAAGCCATCACCGACTAGCCTCTTCCATAGGACGTCCACCAAGTCTGCACCTTCTTGGGGCTCGCGTCATATTACCAGCGGTTCATCAAAGGGTTCGCCGACCTTGAGAAACCACTCCACGACCTCACTAAGAAAGGCGAACCATTCATCTAGAGCGATGACCGAATAGCAGCATTTGAGACCTTAAAGGAGAAACTTGTTTCCACCCCCATCGTTGCTTTCCCGAACTACGACCTCCCCTTCAGGTTATACACCGACGTCTCGCTGGTAGCCATAGACGCCGTCCTGGCACAGGTCCAGGAAGGGCGTGAGCACATCATCGCTTGCACCAGCCACACCCTAAACCTGGCCGAGTGAAATTATGCCGCTACCAAGCGCGAATGTTTGGGTATCGTCTGGGCCCTCGACTACTTCAGGGCCTACCTGTCTGGCACCAGGGTCACCGTCATCACAGACCACCAATCCCTTCAGTGGTTCCGGCAATCGGCCACTCAGAATGCCCAGCTCCTCCGTTGGCGTGAAGTGATCGAGGAGTTTGCCTATGAGATTGCTTACTGGCCAGGGAAATTGCATACCAACGCCGACGCCCGCTCCCGTTTACCAGTACGATCGCTCCTCCCTCAGTCCGAGCTGATCCAGCACTGGCAGAATCAAGACTGGCCCCCCTGGATTCCCCAGCATCTATTTTCAAAATTCCACCTGCAAGGGGACAAACTCTTCATGCCATCGGGCCACACTGTCCTTGATCCGGATTCCACCATAGGCGTCCTCACCCACCTCCACTCGGACAATGGGATCCACCTGGGTATGAAAAGATTAACCCAAGTCTTCAACGACCTCTAATGGGCCCCCAACCCCACTACTCTCGCCCAGCGTGTCACTTAGGCATGTCAAGCATGCTGCCTAGGAAAGGACATCACCCGTTTGGCGGGTCCTGCCGGCAAGATCTCCACCCACAAACCTTGGCAGCTTTTGTCTGTCGACGTTGTCGGACCCCTGCCACCTAGATCCGGCTACAAATACATCATTACATTCGACGACATTTACTCCAAGTTCCTGATTGCTTGTCCAGCTAAGGAACACACTGCCGTCGCCATAGCCGATGCCCTCATGCGCCACGTCTTCCCCTACTTTGGCGTTCCCCGGGCCATTCACTCTGATAACACCCCAGAGTTCACAGAGCAAATTTGGAAAGAGCTATCCACCCTATTCGGATTCTCCATTTCCCACTCTTCCCCCTACTGGCCCCAAGGAAATGGGGTATGCGAAAGGAGCCATCAGACCCTACTAAACCAAATCAGGACCCACATTCAAGGTACCCAAGACCAAGAATGGCCTCCACACATCAAAATCGTCCAATGGGGAATGAACACCTGCCCCCGTGACGACGGCATCACCCCCCCCACGAGCGAGTTTTTGGAGAGGCGCCCCTCCTCCTCCCTCTCAGACAGCACCTTCAACCCCCCGCTCACTCCCCACCCACCGACTCCGTATATCACCTGAAGTGCCGGTTGCAACACCTGCATGCGCGCCAAGACGCCCAAGCCGATTCCTCCACTGCTAACCCTTACAAACCAGACGATGAGGTTTTCGTTGTGCACCTTTTCACCCCCGATAAAATTGCCTCTCGTTTCATGGGACCTTATAGCCATTACTAGAGTCCCCAACCCCTTCCAAGTCGTCATCGACTGCAATGGAACCTCCGCACTTACAGGAATCGCCACGTCCGCCCCACCTAGGACTCCCCAACCCCCGCCGCTCCCTCCCCAACCACCCGAGCAAGCTCAACACCTCCAACTCCCCACGAGGAGCCTTTTCTCTATTATTCATCCCCATCCCCTTCCCCATCAGTTTCCATCACCCTCTCGACACCCAAAACCCCTGCACCACGCCCACGCACAGCACTCACCCCACTACCACTTTCCCCTGCAGCCGCCATGCTGCCCACACCACGTGCTCAGCTCACACCCATAGGAAATTCCGCACCGACCACCCTGTGCTCCGCGCCCAGCCTAAACCCCACCCCACCAACCACGACAACCAACCACACCACACCACCTCACTCTCCGCCCGCCCCCACTCCACCATCCCATTCCCCATTGCCGCCCACTCCGTGACTAACCACCACCACTACCCGTTCCGGTTGTATCTCACGCCCACCAGCCAGCTACGCCTCAACCCCTACACCCACCCCTTCACCCACTAGCAGCCAACTGCACCCCCCCCCCCCCCAACACCACCCCAATAACCCTTCCCACTCCGCATCTCACATGGAAAAACCCGCCCCGCCGCACTCCTAGGGGAACACCACCCCCACACTCCACCGGCAATATAAACCGTGCCGGACTGCCTCTAGCCAGCATTCGCCTCCAAGACACCACCACCACCACCAACATGCGCATCAAAAGAATCACTTGGATACCCACCTTCGGACGACATCAACGCATCAGAAGCACTCACCATCTGATGCAACTTCTCCAGCAAACAAACCACCCTTCCACCCTTCATGTCACCTACGCCCACCACCTGCACGCCAATATACCAACCGACCACTGGACTACCTTCCTAAGCCACCTCGGACCCAACCACCAAACGGCCAACACCAACCTATACCACCTCCAGTCACGGGGTCGTGACTTTGTTACCGGGGAGGGTGGTGAAATACAGGAGTTAGGGGTTGGAGCCACAGACGACGCGACGGCCAGTGCAGACGACACCAGCACCCCAACCCCCCCAGTACCACTGAGGGGCCGCCGCTGACACTGAGCAGCTGGGAACAGGAACGGCACACCTGTATCACATCCCGGCACCCCTTTTGCCCCCAGGTGGTGACCCTGAAAGGTAGCAGTCGCCGGTGCCTAGTCTCCGGCCGAAATTCCACTCGCCAGGTAAGGGGTGGAGTTTACAACTCCACGCAGCGCTGCGGTATTGACCAGAGTCATAGCGGGTATGGGGCAGAGCCGGCCAAAGTCTGTTCCCCAGTTGCACCCCCACTACAGGGACGTGACACGGACACGCCATAAGTGGTCCGACTCCTGTAGTCGTTCCCCCCAGAGTAGCGCCGAAGTATTGGCCACAAGCCGTACTGTGTACGAGGCAGGATTGGCCACAGTTCGTCCCTCTGCTACTAGTCCTCTCAGCTCCCCGGTACGGGCCATTAGCCGCACCAGTGCTACAGCCTCCTGAGCCACTACGATGTCGGCCATTAGTCACGTCAGGCCAGAGGTAGAGCAGGCCACTAGCCACCCTGAAGCTGATGTCTCCTGTGCCACCCTGACATCGGCCATCAGTCACGTCAGGCCAGAGGTAGAGCAGGCCACTAGCCGCACTGAAGCTGATGTCCCCTGTGCTACCACGACGTTGGCCATTAGTCAGATCAGGCTGGATGTAGAGCAGGCTACAGTCCACTTCTCTCCCACAGAAAGACCTGCAGCCAGAGAGAACCCCTCCCCCGAGCCGTGGCAAGGCCTCGCCCAAGGCCTTGATTCCCTGCAACTCTACCAGGGTGAACAGCAGCTGAAGCAGAGCCCCAGCAGACCCCGCAGC
>JAGKTI010006352.1:0-29136 GCA_018397915.1 Birgus latro
GGGCTTTTACAATGGAAATGACAACTAATCTCACAGACACGCAACGCAACCAAGTCAGTTTGGTCCATTGCAAGCACCATTCACGTCTAGCGTACTTTAGTTGTCTACTTAAAGAAGTGATGGATGAAGCAAACCATGGAAAATTATCTTATACAATGACCGTCTTTACAACTTAAGGACAGCAATAACCAAAGATAGACAAGCTCATTATTATATATAGTCACCAAATCATCAGAAGAATTGGTGCAGTTCAGATGTTGATCAGCTTTGCAATAAATCAGATCATGGTTAGTAATCATATTATTTTTGAACCCAATAACCAAAAGTGATCAAAGCATGGTCCAAGATGAAAGAGTCTGTTGAACCAACCTCCACATCCAGTATACGACTTCAGTCAGTAAGAGATAAGATCAGATCAAGGACTTGTTCCAAGATGTTAGTTGATTGACAAATGTGATTTTGAAAATTATTATGATTGATCAGTTTGAGGAATTCGGAAGAAAAGGGTTTCAGCTGATGGTTGTTGATCTAAGAATTGAAATTACTAGAAACAAGCAGTCCACCAGATTTCAAGGAAGATGCTCTGAGAAACTGACCAAACTCTTATGAAACCTTGATTAGTGCCTAGATGACCCGGTTGGTATGCAGTTGCATTTCTAATAGTTTGCTGATTGACATTTATTAATCTATTAATCTATCTATCTATCTATTGCCAGATGCCTTAATCCCATAAGGGGTGGCCATAAACAAATCACCACCATGTTGCCCTGTCCCCTGCCATTTCACTGCCCTGCTTCCAGCTCACACCCCCCCTCTCTTATATACCTCTCCACCCCATCTCTCCATCTCATCCTTGGCCTCCCCCTCCCTCTTCCCCCCTCCACCTCACTCACATACACCCTCCTCATCAGTCTCTCACTCTCCATCCTCCCCACGTGGCCAAACCACCTCAGTGTGTTTCTCCTAATGTTTCCTATCACATCCACATCCACACCACAATGATCCTTCACTTCCTCATTTGTCAAGACTCCACATGCTCCTCTTGAATAACTCATTTCCACAGCTCTCATCCTTGACTTCTGTCCCTTCAACAAGGTCCGAGCTCCACTTCCATATGGTGGAGTTGGTATCACAATACTGTCATGTAGTAACTTTTTCACTTCCATGCTCACTTCCCTGTTTCTGATCACTGCTTTCAAGGAACCAGCAACCTTTCTTCCTTGTTGCATCCATTCAAGCACTTCACCCTCCAAACTTCCATCCTTACTCATCACACTACCCAAGTATAATGCACTCACATTTTCCATTTCCTCCTCATCTAACCTCACTGTACAGTCGCCCAAAGAAGTGATGACTCACTTTCTTTAAGTTTTGGACAAAACTCCCTGTGTCTGGCAACGTTTATTTAGGAGACGGAAACAGTCTTTGCCTGCCCTGCAAACATTATTTATGGTGTAAAAAAAATTAATCTTGCGAAAATACTTGTTAAGTTTAGCCTTTGTTTTTTTTCTTTTTTTTATAGATCAATCAAAAAATAAATAAATAGTGACATCTGGCACATTTTCGCAACTCATACCAGCAGTTACCAATGAAGCGATTTTCCCGCAAAATTTAGAGATTTCAAAAGCAGTCTAGCTGGTATAAAATTATTACATTTCTCTAGCTCTTTTTTTTTTCAGGTCTTGCCCATTATTTATTTTTAGGTCTTGCCCATTTTTTTTCGTTAATTTCCCTCAGTCTGGCAGATTTTTACCGCATCTGAGACTAATTTAGCGGATTTCAATAATTTTTCCTTTGGCAACAGTGCACGGTGTCAGGGGACATTTAGGTATTTCAAAAGGATAATGATATTGTATAATTCGAGTATACAATGTATAGCTATGTGTGCCAGAATGACTATCGAGTCATTTACTAAGAGAGAATAGACTCGTGAAATCAAGTAGCAATTTCACTTATGCTGGCTTACTTCGCCAATTCTCTAGAGTCGAGAATTTATAGACTTTCTCAACGGTACACAGTAGAGACTAGACACTCAAGTAGGCTGTAATATTGTACCGTTGGCCTCTAGGAAAGTTAGTTTCTCCCCTTAACATTCAAAAATGATAATAATAAGATAAACAGGATCTTGGCTGAGCCAAACTCCTAGCTAGCACAACGGATTTAAGGATTAATGCCAAAAGCTGGCCTAAGTACCAGTCGTGATTTGATACAAAGAGTTGTGCTAACGTGGAGTAGCAAAACTATATTAAACAAGTGGGAAAATTAAACACGACTGTTACATTTAACAAAGCTCAAGAAAACGAACTGTAAATTTATTAAATACAAGCAAATAAATTTACGTTACATGACTCCAATTCAAATCAAAGGAAGGGAAATGCACTCACTCACTCAGACAAACAGCTAAATATCTCAAAAGCTTAAGCCTAGGAAAAGAAAATACTAATCGGTATGGATGAGACCGAGCTGCTGTGACGATCACCAAGGGGGTGGGAGCTACGGGACACATGCCAACAGAAGCTGAGATCTGAAATCGCTAAGAAATCACTCGAGCCTTTAGAGGCGTACCGCGACGCGCCGTGTCTACAGACAGACTGAGCTCCGATTTGAATACATAGCGTGACGAGCGTGGGAAGAGGGCGCGGCCGGCATATAACGGCTCAGAGCGGGACCGATAATTCAAAAATTATCGCTCAGAGGAACGCACCGCCCGCACATAAAAACAATTACTCGCGGTAGAATGACGAAAGTTTTGACAACTTGATGCGAATACAAGCACGCGAGCGGACGGTTTGAGAGAATGAGCGAAACATCGTACATTTCATAATAACTCGTTCCTCCCGCAAAATCACTCGATGTCTCGATTTACTTAACATGGTTTTACGTTGTAGAAAATTCGTGACATTATGCCCTTGAAAAAATTAAAATTTTACTTTAGTAAAATTTGACATTATATACAGTATATATATATGCATCCTAGCTCATTCACACAAGATTCACACTGTGGTGTGTGTACTATCCTGTTACAGGAGAAAAACATTGTCGCCTGTGAGTGTAAAAACCTCGTATTTACGTTAAGAAAAGCAAGCTTGAGGGAAAAACTCCGAGACGACAGTGAAAAATCCTGTACTCAGGTCAAACTGAGCGAAAGTTCGCTACATTTATATTGACAACTAATTGTTATGTAGCGTGGTGTATGTGATACACGGTGTAGGTGTGACAGTTGTAGTGTAACTATACCTACGTGTGCAATAATAAAAATACATATTAATGCAATAATAAAGGCGACGAGGGCAGAGGAGATGAAGTGCCAGCGTGCAGCAGAGACAATCAATGGTCCTGGACATCTTCACCCAACAACTGTACCTGTGGGATAAGTCAAGGTGGAGCATCAATACTGTCAGTGAAAGAATTTGCACTAAATTACAATTTCATCCACCCAGCAATCAATCCATACACAAAAGAAAGTACTCTTTAGCTGAAAGTCAATTAACAGCAAGTTTCGTACATATGTCGCCATTGTTTCCTTAATAGTCGCCTTTTTTAACCTACACTTACGCCTAATAAAGGGCTCGTCATCAGTGCCCTCGACTGGGATCGCACCACCACTACTCGCCTGTCATCAGTGTCCTCGGTTGGGTTCACCGTGACTGCACACTTATAGCTATACTTATCATTACAAAGGGCCTGTCACCTCGACTGCCCGTTTGTCATCGGTGTCCTCGGTTGGGTTCACCGTGACTGCACACTCATAAATTTACTCTTATTATTCGTAAAGGTAGTCGAGAATCCCTATGCAAACTTGGGCAGGTCACATTTTAACACCCTGCATGGGTGTGAACACTCATGTGGCTTCTGTGTAATCTCCGGGAATCCTCAGGGAGGCCCACAGCTCGAGATACCCCACAAGCTATTTCAAACACAGCCTCAGATTGCCTCTGCGGGGTCTCGGACTTCCCCCTTAACCTACCTTAATCTACGGTACATACAATATGCACAAGCCCTACGCTTACAACTAATAAGGGCTTGTCATCGGTGTCCTCGGTTGGGATCGCCGAGAATGTGCACTTATAAGCTACGGTACATATGTATGTACAGACCCCAGACATATTATGTCCTGTGGGGCCAACAAGCGAGACGTGAGGTCTTAGCAGCATAGTACTGACTGGGAACCAAGCTAGTTCTTGGATTGCTCAAATCTCTTAGAACAGCACAGTCTTAGGGAACCCAGTGTACGACAGATACCCACATTACCACTGCCGTCTCTCACACGACTCAGAGATTATGGGCGTGGATTCAAACAGTGCAGGAAGGAAACTTTCCTGAATGGTGGTACGTCGACACACATTACAGGAGTGCACAAAACTATCAATTTCCTGTCCCATTCCTGGCCAGAAAAAGTCAGCACAGATACGGCCTTGGGTTTTCTTTTTGCCCATATGACCTCCTGATGCTAAACAATGACCCCATTCTAACACTGCTTGGTGGTAATTTGCGGGAACGACAAACTGCAGTCAAACCTCGCCCTCGGGTGTTCGTGACTAACAGTAGAGCCGTCCTTGTTTACAAAGGAACCAGGCTCGTCCACTCTGTGAATACTTGGTCACTTTACCCTATTGTTTCTTCCACACAACAGCAAGGGTCGGGTCAGTCTGTTGCTCTTGGACAAGATCTTGACTACAAATCGGATCTTGCGGCAATGCAGTAGCCACTGGGGCAACACAATTTGGAGCCTTGGCCATAGCTCGTGTTACTGCAGCCGAAGTCTGAGTAGTGACATCTGTGGTGCAGCTATACTTGGCACCTGGTATATTGCCTATTATGAGGTCAAACAAAGGTTCTTGCATGACAACTGCAACTGTTGAACCTGTGTAAAAGGGAGATGCTACCTGGATACGTGCCTCAGGGAACAATCTCACTGATCCATCAATAAGCTGAGCTTGGATCTATCTGCCTGTATACTCTTCAGGACGAACAAGACTCTGCCTGACAGTACAACCTGAGGAACCATTGTCTCTTAGTACATTAACAGAAACACCTCCCACAAACCCTGGCTGAACAAGGAAGGCACTGTTACCTGTGGGAGGGCCTGTGGAGGAAGCGGCCAGCCACTGATAAGGCTGCATGGCACACATCTCTTCAAATCTGACAGGAGTATTTGCCTTAGGGATCATACCCGAACTAGATGCATGAGGAGTTGTACTCACCATCTGGGGAGCAGGAGCACTGACGGCCTGTGGAGGAGAGTTCACCGTCTGAGGGGGACTAGTGAACTGTGAAGGAGGAGCTGTGCTGGTGGGGATGGCACCATCGTGCGCTTGTTGAGGAATGAAGGCTGCATTCGCCTCCTGCCTCCGATACACTGGAGCTGGTGTCGAAAAGGTTTGTCCCGGTTGGCGATTGCGTGGATGTTACTGCTGTTGTTTAGGGTACTGCTGCTGGTTGGGATACTTCTGCTGGTTAGAGTACTGCTTGTACCTCTTCCAGTCAGGTTTCTGTGTATTCTGCCCCTGGTCCTTCTGCAGTTTGTTTGGACCATGACCATTATTTTGAAAACAGCCTTGATGCTGGGGTTCAGTCTGAGATTGCTTCCCAGACTTAGCAGTATCTTTCTTATTCCATGGCTGTTGCCTACGAGTTTGGTACCCGTACGCAGTAAAGAAAGCATCAGCCTTCTCTACCATTTGTGTCGCATCCTTCACTTTGGACATCTTGAGCTGGGCCATAAGCTCAGCAGGCCACGACTTTTCCAGCTGTGTGCGCAGCACGAGGTCGATCATTCCCTCTCGTGTGCTGGGAGTCTCGTCCTTCTCCATCCACTCGCCCAAATATGCCTTGAGACAGTCAATGAACTGAATAGCTGTCTCCTTTTCCTGGAGACGCGCCTTCATGAACTGATTTCTAGCATGATCAACAGTAAGACCATACGCTTTGATGAGTGCGGTCTTCATCATCTCGTACGTGAGATTATCTCCGCGAATTCTGTAGAGAATGTCGAGGGCAGGGCCCTCAAACAGGCTAAGGAACTGAAGCCGCTTAGCTGCCTCATCCAGATCGTACAGGTTTGCCACGTCTTCGAAACGAACTATAAATGGCTCGATTCGCTCGCCTTCCTTGTAAGAGGGAAGCTTGAGACGTGGAGTTGCTAGAAAAGGTGCTGAGAGAGCAGTAGTGGAGCTTGGATTGGCTGCACCCGGTGTGCCTGAAGCCATGGAGTCTCGCTTTAGCTTTAGGACTTCCAACTCGTGTTCACGTTCTCTCTCGTTCCTCGCGCTCAGCACGTTCATGTTCTTCACATGCATCGCGTTCAGCATGCTCATGTTCACGTGCTTGGCGCTCATGTTCATGTGCTTTGTCTCGCTCTCGTTCCTCGTACTCACGTAGTTCTTTCTCATGCTCACGCTGAATTTTCCGCTCTTCACGGGCGGCATTTTCACATTGCTGCTCGTAATTGAAGCGCGACAGGACATAATCTCGAATTTTCTGTGGGTTGGTAAGCCCCATTTCCTTAGCTTCTTGCACGAATGCACTGGATTCCATCGTGCTTAGTTTGAGACTGATAAGTAAAAGTGAGTAAGTGATTCGGTAATAATTTCAGGCTAGGAGTTTATCCTGGCGAGGTCTCCAGATGTCGGGAAATTTAGGCATTTCAAAAGGATAATGATATTGTATAATTCGAGTATACAACGTATAGCTATGTGTGCCAGAATGACTATCGAGTCATTTACTAAGAGAGAATAGACTCGTGAAATCAAGTAGCGATTTCACTTATGCTGGCTTACTTCGCCAATTCTCTAGAGTCGACAATTTATAGACTTTCTTAACGGTACACAGCAGAGACTAGACGCTCAATTAGGCTGTAATATTGTACCGCTGGCCTCTAAGAAAGTTAGTTTCTCCCCTTAACATTCAAAATTGATAATAATAAAGATAAACAGGATCTTGGCTGAGCCAAACTCCTAGCTAGCACAACGGATTTAAGGATTAATGCCAAAAGCTGGCCTAAGTACCAGTCGTGATTTAATACAAAGAGTTGTGCTAACGTGGAGTAGCAAAACTATATTAAATAAGTGGGAAAATTAAACACGACTGTTACATTTAACAAAGCTCAAGAAAACGAACTGTAAATTTATTAAATACAAGCAAATAAATTTACGTTACATGACTCCAATTCAAATCAAAGGAAGGGAAATGCACTCACTCACTCAGACAAACAGCTAAATATCTCAAAAGCTTAAGCCTAGGAAAACAAGAAAATACTAATCGGTATGGATGAGACCGAGCTGCTGTGACGATCACCAAGGGGGTGGGAGCTACGGGACACACGCCAACACAAGGTGAGATCTGAAATCGCTAAGAAATCACTCAAGCCTTTAGAGGCGTACCGCGACGCGCCGTGTCTACAGACAGACTGAGCTCCGATTTGAATACATAGCGCGACGAGCATGGGATGAGGGCGTGGCCAGCGTATAACGGCTCAGAGCGGGACTGATAATTCAAAAATTATCTCTCAGAGGAACGCACCGCCCGCACCTAAAAACAATTACTCACGGTAGAATGACGAAAGTTTTGACAACTTGAGCGAATACAAGCACGCGAGCGGACGGTTTGAGAGAATGAGCGAAACATTGTACATTTCATAATAATTCGTTCCTCCCGCAAAATCACTCGATGTCACAATTTACTTAACATGGTTTTATGATGTAGAAAATTCGTGACACATGGCAGGCCTTCCGTCAGTCATTACCACGGCAGGAGAGGGAGAAGTTGTCTCGACCTTTGTCACAGTCCCCCCCCCCATTCCCCCCTATTTTTAATATAATGTTTTTGGTTTTATCTTCATTGTCGCATTCATGCTTTTGACTATCAACCTCTCCCTCTTTAGTTCTTCCATGCAACTGCCCTACATGTTTTATAACATGTTGGAATTTCCTGTGAATAAAAATGACCAGTTTTCCACTCATGATTGCACTGGTTTCACTAACGTCACTGAATGCCGGCAGATTAATTTGCTTCTTGATAGCAACACAAGTTGTAAGTATTTTAGTTGTTCTTGGGCACACGTATTAATCCGTCTGTCTTGATCTTGTGCTACGAGGGGCTTCAGTAGCAAATTTCCATTGTTCTACCTCTATATCGCTTATCTATCTGTTAACTGTTAAGGTGCCAGTGTATCTGTGTTACTGGAATATTTGCTAAATAAAGAGCAATAATCTGCTTGCACCGATAGGCTGTAGTTTCTTGTTGATCAATCTTGCTTTCAGGCTTTCAGCACTTACGGGTTTACCTGCGTTAATATCATCCCGCATAGAGAATTAAATGTGGATAATAATATATCTGTAGATGTTTATTTTTCTTATTTGATGACACTAATGATTTCGAAATTATGATTATCTGCGGGTTTTATTTTATGGGACATATTTCCTTCATTATTGTTGATTTTGAATGGAAAATAAGTATTACGAGAGTTTCTCCGCATTTTAACCCTGAAACCGTTGAGCGATAGGGAGTGCGTTTCACATTCTTTCGTACTACTAAGCCACAACTTTGGTGTACAGTAAAACCTCGATATAACGGACTTCAGTAGACTGGAATTCGCTTTTATCGGACTCGAGGAGCTACCGGACTAAACTCCTGTATATCGGAAAAAGTCCGATAAAGCCAGAAAGCAGTCCGGACTGCCTGACAACTTCAGCTATGTTCACCACAATAAGACAAGTAAAAGACATGTCTTTCAGTGCACAGTACAGTATTATTATACCATTTGATTAATGTAGTGAAGGTATGATGTAATGGGGTGTATAAAAGCCCGCATTGCCCAGAGGCAAAGTGGGGATCCTCTCTTTGGCTCAGTGGTAACGTGCGCGCGATTCAAGCACGAGGGCCTGAGTTCGAATCTCGGCCAGAACAGTGATTAATTTATTCAGTTTCATTTCAGTTATTACATTGGTCGGCAGCGGGTGGGATGTGAGGTAAGGGCCATGAGGGTCATATGTTGTGTTGATAGCCTTACATCCCGGTGGTGGCCTCCAGTGCTACGCTACCATGTGGGAGAGCGAAACTGACCAAATTAATCACTAAGGGGAGAAAAGAGTGATGTAATGGGGTGTATAAAAAAAGAAAAGCCCACGTTGCCCAGAGGCAAAGTGGGTGATCCTCTCTTTGGCTTAGTGGTAACATGCGCGCGATTCAAGTGTGGTGGCCTGAGTTCGAATCTTGGCCAGAACAGTGATTAATTTATTCAGTTTCATTTCAGTTATTACATTGGTCGGCAGCAGTGTGGATGTGAGGTAAGGGCCATGAGGGTCATATGTCGTGTTGACAGCCTTGCATCCCGGTGGTGGCCTCCAATGCTACGCTACCATGTGGGAGAGCGAAACTGACAAAATTAATCACCAGGGGGAGAAAAGAGTGATGTAATGGGGTGTATAAAAGCCCGCATTGCCCAGAGGCAAAGTGGGGATCCTCTCTTTGGCTCAGTAGTTAACGTGCGCACGATTCAAATGTGAGGGCCTGAGTTCGAATCTCGGCCGGAACAGTGATTAATTTATTCAGTTTCATTTCAATTATTACAATAACACAGTACAATACTGCAATGGTGGTGAAAACCACTGATGCAATCCGGACTAATGTCTGATATTTCGGAAAAAGTCCGGATTAGCAGGGGTAAGTCCGGATGTCGCTTTTATCGGAATTTCGCATATTTCGGACTGGCCTGAGCCCCAATTAGACCATTATAGTGAGGTCTTACTGTATTGTGGTTTCCTCTTCCGTAATGCGAGATATACAGGGTAAAAATGCTAATATATTACTTTTTGGTGTTGTTTACCCAAATTCTGTTCTTTCCTGTGTGCAATATAGAAAATATAACATGGCCGTGTGTCACAAATTTTCTACATCGTAAAATTATGTAAAGTAAATTGTGACATCGAGTGATTTTGCGGGAGGAACGAATTATTATGAAATGTACAATGTTTTGCTCATTCTCTCAAACCGTCCGCTCGCGTGCTTGTATTTGCATCAAGTTGTCAAAACTTTCGTCATTCTTCCGCGAGTGATTGTTTTTATGTGCAGGTGGTGGGTGCGTTCCTCTGAGTGATAATTTTTGAATTATTGGTCCCGCTCTGAGCCGTTACACGCCGGCCGCGCCCCTTCACATGCTCTGCGCGCCGTGTATTCAAATCAGAGCTCAGTCTGTCTGTAGACACAGCGCGTCGCGGTACGCCTTGAAAGGCTTCAGTGATTTCTTAGCGATTTCAGATCTCAGCTTGTGTTGGCGTGTATCGTCGTAGCTCCCACCCCCTTGGTGATCGTCGCAGCAGCTCGGTCTCATCTATATTGATTAGTATTTTCTTGTTTTCCTAGGCTTAAGCTTTTGAGATATTTAGCTGTTTGAGTGAGTGAGTGCATTTCCCTTCCTTTGATTTGAATTGGAGTCATGTAACGTAAACTTATTTGCTTGTATTTAATAAATTTACAGTTCGTTTTCTTGAGCTTTGTTAAATGTAACAGTCGAGTTTAATTTTCCCACATATTTAATATAGTTTTGCTACTCCACGTTAGCACAACTCTTCGTATTAAATCACGACTGGTACTTAGGCCAGCTTTTGGCATTAATCCTTAAATCCGTTGTGCTAGCTAGGAGTTTGGCTCAGCCAAGATCCTGTTTATCTTTATTATCATTTTTTGATTGTTAAGGGGAGAAACTAACTTTCTCAGAGGCCAACGGTACAATATTACAGCCTACTTGAGCGTCTAGTCTCTGCTGTGTACCGTTGAGAAAGTCTATAAATTCTCGACTCTAGAGAATTGGCAAAGTAAGCCAGCATAAAGTGAAATCGCTGCTTAATTTCACGAGTCTATTCTCTCGTAGTAAATGACTCGATAGTCATTCTTAGCACACATAGCTATATATTGTATACTCGAATTATACAATATCACATTATTCTTTTGAATTATACACTTATCCTTCTGAAATACTAAATTTCCCCGACATTTGGCGACCTCATTCCAGGATAAGCTCCTAGCTTGGAATTATTACCGAATTACTCACTCTTACTTATCAGTCTCAGTTGTCACTCAGTCTCAAACTAAACACGATGGCATCCAGTACATTCGTGCAAGAAGCTAAGGACATGGGGCTTACTAACCCCCAGGAAATTCGAGATTATGTCCTGATGCGCTTCAATTACGAGCAGCAACATGAAAATGCCGCCCGTGAAGAGCGGAGAATTCAGAGCGAACATGAGAAAGAACTACATGAACATGAGCGTGCTGAGCGCGAGGCACGTGAAGAACGTGAGCGTGAGGAACAAGAGAGAGAACGTGAACACGAGCGCCAAGCACGTGAACATGAGCTGCAAGTGCTGAAGCTCAAGCGAGACTCCTTGGCTTCAGGCACACCGGGTGCAGCTAATCCAAGCTCCTCTACTGCTCTCTCAGCACCTTTTCTAGCAACTCCATGTCTCAAGCTTCCTTCTTACAAGGAAGGCGAGCGAATCGAGCCATTTATAGCTCGTTTCGAAGACGTGGCAAACCTGTACGATCTGGATGAGGCAGCTAAGCGGCTTCAGTTCCTTAGCCTGTTTGAGGGCCCTGCCCTCGACATTCTCTACAGAATTCGCGGAGATAATCTCACATATGAGATGATGAAGACCGCACTCATCAAAGCGTACGGTCTTACTGTTGATCATGCTAGAAATCAGTTCATGAAGGCGCGTCTCCAGGAAAAGGAGACAGCTGTTCAGTTCCTTGACCGTCTCACGGCATATTTGGGCGAGTGGATGGAGAAGGACGAGACTCCCAGCACACGAGAGGGAATGATCGACCTCGTGCTGCGCACACAGCTGGAAAAGTCGTGGCCTGCTGAGCTTATGGCCCAGCTCAAGATGTCCAAAGTGAAGGACGCGACACAAATGGTAGAGAAGGCTGATGCTTTCTTTACTGTGTACGGGTACCAAACTCGTAGGCAACAGCCATGGAATAAGAAAGATACTGCTAAGTCTAGGAAGCAATCTCAGACTGAACCCCAGCATCAAGGCTGTTTTCAAAATAATAGTCATGGTCCAAACAAACCGCAGATGGACCAGGGGCAGAATACACAGAATCCTGACTGGAAGAGGTACAACAAGTACCCTAACCAGCAGCAGTACCCTAAACAACAACAGTATCAGCCACGCAATCGCCAACCGGGACAAACCTTTTCTACACCAGCCCCAGTGTATCGGAGGCAGGAGGCAAACGCAGCCTTCATTCCTCAACAGGCGCACGATGGTGCCGTCCCCACCAGCACAGCTCCTCCTTCACAGTTCACTAGTCCCCCTCAGACGGTGAACTCTCCTCCACAGGCCGTCAGTGCTCCTGCTCCCCAGATGGTGAGTACAACTCCTCATGCATCTAGTTCGGGTATGATCCCTAAGGCAAATACTCCTGTCAGATTTGAAGAGATGTGTGCCATGCAGCCTTATCAGTGGCTGGCCGCTTCCTCCACAGGCCCTCCCACAGGTAACAGTGCCTTCCTTGTTCAGCCAGGGTTTGTGGGAGGTGTTTCTGTTAACGTTCTGAGAGACAGTGGTTCCTCAAGTTGTACTGTCAGGCAGAGTCTTGTTCATCCTGAAGAGTATACAGGCAGACAGATCCAAGCTCGACTTATTGATGGATCAGTGAGATTGTTCCCTGAGGCACGTATCCAGGTAGCATCTCCCTTTTACACAGGTTCAACAGTTGCAGTTGTCATGCAGGAACCTAAATTTGACCTCATAATAGGCAATATACCAGGTGCCAAGTATAGTTGCACCACAGATGTCACTACTCAGACTTCGGCTGCAGTAACACGAGCTATGGCCAAGGCTCCAAATTGTGTTGCCCCAGTGGCTATTGCATTGCTTCAAGATCTGATTTGTAGTCAAGATGTTGTCCAAGAGCAACAGACTGACCCGACCCTTGCTGTTGTGTGGAAGAAACAAAAGGGTAAAGTAACCAAGTATTCACGGGGTGGACGAGCCAGGTTCCTTCGTAAACAATGACGGCTCTACCGTGAGTCACGAACACCCGAGGGCGAGGTTCGACTGCAGTTTGTCGTTCCCACAAACTACCGCCAAGCAGTGTTAGAATGGGGTCATTGTTTAGCATCAGGAGGTCATATGGGCAAAAAGAAAACCCAAGGCCGTATCCGTGCTGACTTTTTCTGGCCAGGAATGGGACAGGAAATTGATAGTTTTGATAGTTTTGTGCACTCCTGTAATGTGTGTCGACGTACCACCATTCAGGAAAGTTTCCTTCCTGCGCCGTTTGAATCCATGCCCATAATCTCGGAGTCGTGTGAGAGAGGGCAGTGGTAATGTGGGTATCTGTTGTACACTGGGTTCCCTAAGACTGTGCTGTTCTAAGAAATTTGAGCAATTCAAGAACTAGCTTGGTTCCCAGTTAGTACTATGCTGCTAAGACCTCACGTCTCGCTTGTTGGCCCCACAAGACATAATATGTCTGGGGTCTGTACATACATATGTACTGTAGCTCATAAGTGCACATTCTCGGCGATCCCATCCGAGGACACCGACGACAAGCCCTTATTAGTCGTAAGCGTAGGGCTTGTGCATATTGTATGTACCGTAGATTAAGGTAGGTTAAGGGGGAAGTCTGAGACCCCGCAGAGGCAATCTGAGGCTGTGTTTGAATTAGCTTGTGGTGTATCTCGAGCTGTGGGCCTCCCTGAGGATTCCCGGAGATTACACAGAAGCCACATGAGTGTTCACACCCATGCAGGGTGTTAAAATGTGACCTGCCCAAGTTTGCATAGGGATTCTCGACTACCTTTACTAGTGTATAGTTATAAGTGTGCAGTCACGGTGAACCCAACCGAGGACACTGATGACAAACGGGCAGTCGCGGTGACGAGCCCTTTGTAATGATAAGTATAGCCATAAGTGTGCAGTCACAGTGAACCCAACCGAGGACACCGATGACAAACGGGCAGTCGCGGTGACGAGCCCTTTGTAATGATAAGTATAGCTATAAGTGTGCAGTCACAGTGAACCCAACCGAGGACACAGATGACAAACGGGCAGTCGCGGTGATGAGCCCTTTGTAATGATAAGTATAGCTATAAGTGTGCAGTCACGGTGAACCCAACCGAGGACACTGATGACAGGCGGGTAGTCGCGGCGATCCCAGCCGAGAGCACCGACGATGAGCCCTTTATTAGGCGTAAGTGTAGGTTAAAAAAGGCAACTATTAAGGAAATAATGGCAACATTCGTACGAAACTTGCTGTTAACTGACTTTCAGCTAAAGAGTACTTTCCTTTGTGTATGGATTGATTGCTGGGTGGATGAAATTGTAATTTAGTGCAAATTTTTTCATTGACACTATTGATGCTCCACCTTGACTCATCCCACAGGTACAGTTGTTGGGTGAAGAAGATGTCCAGGACCATTGATTGTCTCTGCTGCACGCTGCCACTTCTTCTCCTCTGCCCTCGTCGCCTTTATTATTGCATTAACATGTATTATTATTATTGCTTTACACGTAGGTACAGTTACACTACAACTGTCACACCTACACCATGTATCACATACATCACGCTACATAACAATTAGTTTTCTATGTAAATGTAGCGAACTTTCGCTCAGTTTGACCTGAGTACAGGATTTTTCACTGTCGTCTCGGAGTTTTTCCCTCAAGATTGCTTTTCTTAACGTAAATACGAGTTTTTTACGCTCACAGGCGTCAATGTTTTTCTCTTGTAAGAGGATAGTACATACACCACAGTGTGAATCCTGTGTGACTGAGCTAGGATGCATATATATACTGTATATAATGTCAAATTTTACTAAAGTAAAATTTTAATTTTTTCAAGGGCGTAATGTCACAAATTTTCTACATCGTAAAATTATGTAAAGTAAATTGTGATATTGAGTGATTTTGCGGGAGGAACGAATTATTATGAAATGTACGATGTTTCGCTCATTCTCTCAAACCGTCCGCTCGCGTGCTTGTATTCGCATCAAGTTGTCAAAACTTATGTCATTCTTCCGTGAGTGATTGTTTTTATGTGCGGGTGGTGGGTGCATTCCTCTGAGTGATAATTTTTGAATTATCGGTCCCGCTCTGAGCCGTTACACGCCGGCCGCGCCCCTTCACACGCTCTGCGCGCCGTGTATTCAAATCAGAGCTCAGTCTGTCTGTAGACACAGCGCGTCGCGGTACGCCTTGAAAGGCTTCAGTGATTTCTTAGCGATTTCAGATCTCAGCTTGTGTTGGCGTGTATCGTCGTAGCTCCCACCCCCTTGGTGATCGTCGCAGCAGCTCGGTCTCATCTATATTGATTAGTATTTTCTTGTTTTCCTAGGCATAAGCTTTTGAGATATTTAGCTGTTTGTCTGAGTGAGTGAGTGCATTTCCCTTCCTTTGATTTGAATTGGAGTCATGTAACGTAAATTTATTTGCTTGTATTTAATAAATTTACAGTTCGTTTTCTTGAGCTTTGTTAAATGTAACAGTTGAGTTTAATTTTCCCACTTATTTAATATAGTTTTGCTACTCCACGTTAGCACAACTCTTTGTATTAAATCACGACTGGTACTTAGGCCAGCTTTTGGCATTAATCCTTAAATCCGTTGTGCTAGCTTGGAGTTTGGCTTAGCCAAGATCCTGTTTATCTTTATTATCATTTTTTGATTGTTAAGGGGAGAAACTCACTTCCTCAGAGGCCAACGGTACAATATTACAGCCTACTTGAGCGTCTAGTCTCTGCTGTGTACCGTTGAGAAAGTCTATAAATTCTCAACTCTAGAGAATTGGCGAAGTAAGCCAGCATAAAGTGAAATCGCTGCTTGATTTCACGAGTCTATTCTCTCGTAGTAAATGACTCGATAGTCATTCTTAGCACACATAGCTATATATTGTATACTCGAATTATACAATATCACATTATTCTTTTGAATTATACACTTATCCTTTTGAAATACCTAAATTTCCCCTGACACCGTGACAGTTGCCAGATACCACTTTCTGAGCGAAAGGTACTGGGAATCGGGACATCACTTCTTTGGGCGATTGTACATTCACTGACTTCACCTCTCTCGAGGACCATAACTTTACTCTTCCATACATTCACCTTTAGATTCCATTTCTTACACACTCTCCCAAGCTCGTCCACCGAGCCTTTCAGCTCCCCTCCGTGTTCACATAACAACACAGTATCATCAGCAAACAACAGTACAGGGAGTTTCCGAACACTGCCATCTCTCACTAGGGCTGCTTCAGCATCCACTGCTCTACCCTGCATCTTCTTGATAACCCCATCCATATACAGATTGAACAACCATGGAGACATGGCACATCCATGTTTCAATCCAATCTTCAAAAAGAAAAATTCACTCAGTTCACTAACCACACCCACTGCAGCCTTAGCACCCTCATACATACTTTTCACGGCATTCAACAACTTCCCATCTACTCCATATACTCGTATTCTTAATACCTTTCACAATCCTTGTCTATCTACCCTATCATATGCTTTCTCCAAATCCATGAAGGCTGCATACAACTTCTTTCCCTTCTCTAGAAACTTTTCCACTAAAGATCTAAGAATGAATATCTGATCTACACAACCTCTTCCCTTCCTAAAACCCTCCCTGTTTTTCTCGAACTAATTCCTCTGTTATTTCCCTGACTCTGTCAATAAGTATCCTACCATATATTTTTCCTATTACACTAAGAAGACATATTCCCCTGTGATTACCACATACTTCTTTTTCCCCATTTCCTTTGTGCAGCGGAATAATTATATCTGACTTCCAATCCTCCGGGACTCTACTTTCCTCCCAGGCCAATCTGCACATCTTCCACAACCATTCTACTACTATCTTTCCCCCATGCTTCAGCATTTCGCCACACACTTCATTAGTTCCTGGGGCTTTCCCCATTTTAACTTTCTTCATTATTTCCACAACTTCCATCTTCCTGATTTCTTCCTCTTTTGACATCCCTTCATCTCCCAGCCATTCCCCAGCCATTGTACTCGCATTACTTTCATTCTCTGTGTTCAACAATTCATTAAAGTGTTCTCTCCATCTATTCACTTCTTCTTCCTTCTCCACTAGTAATCTACCATTTTTTTCTTTCACTCCCCAACTAACTTCTTTGGCACTGTCTAACTCTCTTTACCTCTTTCCAGAACATTTTCTTACATTAATTCTTTCCAAATTCCTCATCCACTCTCTTCTTAATCTCTCTTACTAATATTTTCACCTCTCTCTTCCTCTCTACACACAACTCTCTCTTCTGTCTCTCAACTTCTTTCGCTCCCCTGTTTCTCATCCATTCATTATATGCTTTCTTCTTTTGTGCCACAGCCTTTCTCATCTCTTCATTCCACCATGCTGTTCCCTGCACCCCCTTTCGTCTTCTCTTCACCCCGCACACCATCTCACATGCTACACAGATTTCTTCTGTGAATATCTTGCACATACCTTCCACATCCTCCATCTGCTTTAATCCATATTTACCCAATTGCTCCTCCACTTCCCTCTTATATTTTGCCCTTTTTTCATCCTTTTGTAACCTTTCCACCCTCCTTGTATGAGCTACTTCCTCCTGTCCTTCCCTTCTTCTATTTCTCCATTTTGTTTGGACACTGATTCTGTCCACCACCAAGTGGTTGTCAGAGAGTCCACTCCCCCAACCTCTATATACTCTTGCATCCATTACACACCTTCTCATCCTGTCATCCACATATACATAATCACTTATTGCCTTCCATTCATTCAGTTCACCACCCACCCTTCTCATCACTCGCCACTTATACCTGTGGATCATTTTGTGCTTGGAGAGGGTATTGTCAGTCACCAACCCCCTTCCAGCACAAATGTCCACTAAAGCACTGCCATTCTCATCCAACTCTGCAGGCACACCCCACTCACCAACTACTCCATCCACCTTCACATTCCCTACTTTTCCATTCGTATCTGCAGTCAAAAACACACTCATTCCTTTCAGACTTCTCCATGCACACTTCCACATTTGTCCAGAACTCTTCTTTATTAATACTGTACCTCCATGTATTCAAATTATGACGGGATAAAGACCAAATTTATCTGAGAAACATTCATGAATGGAACAGGGTAGATGAATGGTACACCTCAGCCTAGATGATCAACAGGAAGCCTTCGAATACTTATTAGCTGTAAAATGTGTCTTAGGCGAAGGATTGTCAGTTGCAGTTTATGCATTTGGGAGACTATTTCTACACCCTTTAAAGAGTTGGGCTCCAACAGAAAAAAACACATTTAGAATCATTCTTTCTATTACACTTCTCAGATGTGTATTAAAAAAACACATTTAGAATCATTCTTTCTATTACACTTCTTCTCAGATGTTTGTCCAAAATCTTAGCAGTGATGATACTGAGTAATCCAAAATCTGTTGAAGGCATGGCATCTTGTGAGACCTGTATTGATGTATTTGCCCCGTTCTACATTGGAGAAGTGCACTTCAGGATACGTCTTTAAGGCAGCTGTTTTTCAATCACTCTTACCTGTAAAGAGGAGATTCAGAGTACAACCACTGTCCACAAGCATCTTAATTTTGTTCCTATTCAGAGTGCTAGGAATGATATGTGAGTCATCCAGGGAAAGAGAGAGACCTGTTATGTCATCATATTCCTTGGCTCAGATACACAGTAAACATCATCGTAGTCAAAATTATGATTCAGCACCTCATTTGCCTTGCTCTGAGACTCCTCGGAAGGCAACTTTAATCTTTTATACGGCTGTCAACCATTACCGAGTCAAGAACGTCTCTCGTGCTGTCTGGACTAAAATCACTCATCTGAGCATTCACGACATCCTTTGGTTTTACAACTAGTACCTGCTAGTAATGAACAGTTCTCTATTTACCATGATTTCTTATCTCTGTGGTGTCCTTTGTTATGTCTTTCTTGCCATCTTCTAGGCTCTTTTCAGAGCACCTCAGCAAATGTTTCAAAAACTGGCTGGCAACCCCTGGCAAAAAGACCCACATCTCCTGCACTTGTAATCTGCTTATTGCATCAGAGATTGGCAATGTCATCTGCTTGACCAGATCTTTCTTGGTGTTGAGCAATTTCCCCCATTGGTCAGGGCTTTGTCTGCCTGTCTTACACACTGGCTGGAGAACCATAAGCCATCCATTGACTCCTGTTCAATGGGTAATCACCAGAGTCAAGATTTTTGCAGGAGAGGTGAAACCACTTGCTACAGTATGCACACTTCAGTTCTTGTGCAGTTTTAGCCACAGGCTTGCTACATCCAGGGCATTGATGATTTAGGCCCTTATCCAATTCAAAAATTTTGAACAACCTAAAAAGCAATGGAATGAAGAAAAAAAATACATGCTCAAATAGAGAGTACCAAGAGTAAACCCGGGGAATACCACTCCCATTAGTCCTGCCCAAATTTAGGAGAAAAATATAATAAATACATGCAAGAAAGAAGCAGGAACAAAAGAAAACAGACAGAAAACTGCTAGATGTTACGCAACACCCTCCCTGTTGGTTTCATTTGCACAGGCACAAAATGTAGTGTACTAACAGTGAGCACTACATGAAGGTGGGGATGGGCTATTGTATGTCTTATGAATGAGGGTAACGTTAGTTGCTAATGCAGTAACTTTCTGAATAACAATGGCAAAGCAGATGGTCAAGCTTTGTGCAGCAGCACACTCTTGATTTACATCATATTGCCAGTTTGCAAAGCTCTCCATCTGTAATTGATTTTTTTTTTTTTCCCGTCTGACCAGATATTAACACTGACCTGATTCTTCCTACTGTGTCACATAAAAAGATTTTTTTTTTCTTCTCTCCCTCCAGATACAATTTCTTTACTTTCTACTTTCGTGCTCTTGCTCTTTACTTTATTGCGCTGGTCTTTTAGCATATTACTGTATCTTTACGTCCGCCAAGGAGGTTATGTTTTCACCCTTGGCTGTTTGTTTGTTGGTTGGTTGGATTGTGAGCAAGATTACACAAAAACTACTGGATGGATTTCCACAAAACTTGGTAGAGGAATGGGCCTTGGCCCAGAATAGACTCCTATAAATTTTGGGTCGGATCCGTATAAAGGTGCGGATCCAGGATCCCCCCCCCCACACTTTCTTTAACATTGCGAGATAGGGCGTTTTTCAACATTTTCGTAAATTTTTCAGTGAATATTGCATGGATCATGATGAAAAAAGTCAGGCATATTTAGGATGTTCTTGTCTATGAATGTGTACAGTTTCGCACGGATCCATATAAAATTCCAGATCTTGTGGATTTAAATATGCTTTTATTGGGAGGTAGTCTTTTTCCAGGTGCATGTTGGGCCTTGGCAGAGGTATGCACTCTACTGAGTGCCATTCTAGTTATTCCATGTTATTTCAGCATAAGTTTTGCTTACCTCATCCCTACATTTGTTAGCTATTTTCTTCATCAATTCCATTTGATTTTCAGTACTCCTACCCTTCTCCATCAGACTTTTATTTATTTTTCTTTTATTAACTTTTTCTTCATTTGTTTTATTTCTGACTTCAATTCAGCTGTCTGAGTCCTTTGTTTGTTTGGGTTTTCCACTTGCACTTTTTTTTTCTGTCTTAATTTTATAACCTTCTGAAGTTAGTTCCATTCAGTAAGAACATTATCCAGATTTGCAGTTTTTATAGTTATTATCTTTCTTAATTTCTCTACCTCCACTTCTTCCAAGCCCTGCAGGTGGGGGTGGTCATCTCTGCAAATTGGAAAATACTTTAGATATGTTTCACAATAAAGCCATTGACATATGAAGACCACCTGGCTGGAAGAGTCATAAACATAGTGCAAGTTACTGTTTATTTTCAGTTCCAGGAAAAATTTAACAGTCTGTTAAATTATCACTTCTTTTACCAAGCAGTTTACCTGTCATTTAACAGAACATCTAAACTACTTAGTCCATTTAGAACAGCCATAAACAGTATACGAGGTCTGTTCAGAAAGTATCCGACCTTATGCTCTAAAAATATAAATAGCTCACCTGTTGAGCCTAAGGTTGGATACTTTCTGAACAGACCTTCAATAAACTTTTATAATTGGGAGACAGCCTTTGTCTGCTTCCACTGTGTATGTGTGTGTGTGTATTTACCTAATTGTATTTACCAAATTGTGATATACAGGAAATGAGCTACACTCGTGGGGTCCCGTCTCTGTTTCTGAATAAGTCAAATTTTGCTTTAAACTCGTTTAAGTTTTTAGACTGGACGATCTCTTTGTCCAGGCTATTCCACAGGTCTATGCATCTATAAAGAAAACTATATTTCTTGATGTCCTTCAAGCAGCTTGGCTTCTTTAGTTTCATTCCATGTCCCCTTGTTACCCTCTCATCCCACACAAACAGATTTTCTCTGTCAATTTTATCTACTCCTGTCATGGTCCTGAACACTGCAATCATGTCGCCCCTCTCTCTCCTTTCCTCTAAGGAAGGCAAATCCAGCCTTTCCAGCCTTCTCTGTATGACAAATCTGCCAGACTGGGGACCATCTTGGTTGCTGTTCTTTGTATTCTCTCAATCTTGGTTATATCTTTCTTTTTGTGTGGGGACCACACTACTGCCGCATATTCTAACCTGGGGCAGATCATGGCCACTATCAATTTTTTCATCATCCCTGTAATGAAATGCCACTCTTATGTTGATCAAGAGTTTATATGTCTCTCTAACTATCTTATTTATGTGCTTTTCAGGTGACAAACTATCCTGGACCAGCACTCCCAAATCTTTCTCTTCTCTCACTTTTCTAATTGGTTCACTACCCATCAAATAATTCAATGATGGCCTCTTGGTACTTTTACTCATTTCCAATATTTTACATTTTTTTGCATTGAATTTCATTTCCCACATCTGGCTTCAGTCATGTATCCTTTCCAGATCCTCCTGTAGCATTCAACAGTCCTCTTCAACCTCTACTTTTTTTCGAGATCTTTGCATCATCAGCAAACAGACTTGCGTAACTGTTCACTCCATCTACCATATCATTTACGTAAATCAAGAACATTACTGGTGCCAACACCAAGCCCAGTGGGACACCACTCGTAACTTCTCTCCATCCAGATGTCCTGTCCTTTATTAGCGTCCTCATTTGTCTTTCACTCAAAAAGTCTGTCATCCATTCCAGGAGGCTTCCCTTCAGTCCTCTGATATGCTGTAATTTCCATATTAGTCTCTTGTGGGGTACCTTGTCGAAGGCCTTCTCCAGATCTAAATACACACAATCCACCCAACCGTCTCTCTCCTGTAGCATGTCAATTTTCCTTGAGTAAAAGCTCAATAAGTTGGAAACACATGACCTCCCACTTCTGAATCCAAACTGACTTTCAGTCAGAATATTCATCCCCTCCAGATATTTTATCCATCTATCTTTCAGGATTCTCTCACACAATTTTGTGACCATGCTGGTTAGAGACACTGGTCTATAATTCATGGGTTCTTCCTTGTTTCCTCCCTTATAGATTGGTACCACATTTGCCCTCTTCCATTCCCGAGACACTTTCCCCTCTTTCAGGGAACACATAATTAAACCGTGAATCTTATCCGCCAGTTGTTCTCTGCATTCCTTCAGTACCCAATTAGAGATTCCATCCAGTCCTGGGGCTTTCCTTACATCTTGAGTTTCCAGCAATTTGTACACTTCCCGCACTTCCACTTTTATATCTTTTATCACTGCATTTCTAGCCACTCCCTCCCCCTCCTCAGAATCCCTTTCCTTAGTGAAAACTGATTGGAAATATTTGTTCATTATTTCAGCTTGCATTACTGCATCCTTGTAGATGTCTCCTTCTACTTTCAGTTTGGTGATTCCTTCCTTTTACTTCAATTGGCCATTAACAGATCTATAAAACAATTTGGGTTCGTCCTTACATTTGTCAATTATACCTTTTTCAAAGTTCCTTTCCTCCTCTCTACGTATTCTTATGTGTGAGTGCATGTATGCATGCATGTTTGTGTGTGTATATGTGTGTTCTTACCTAATTGTATCTTTACAGGAATGAGTCAGTCTTGTACTGTCCTGTGTAATAAACCATTTTCATCATACATCTCCTTAAATTTATAAATTGTTTTGGCACATACATTTCCATTCAGTAGTGGATTCCACAGATCAGTTGCCCTATTTGGGAAACTAAATTTCTTTACATCTTTATCACCTCGTTTTATACGATTTTTTGCAGTGTCCTCTTGCTGATGCTTCCCCATAGGTTATATATTCATTTATGTCTATTTTTTCCTTCCCTGATATGCATTTATATAGCATAATCATGTCTCCTCTTTTTCTTCTTTCCTGTAGTGTTGGCAGAATCAATTTTTCTAGTCTTTCTTCATAGCTTAGATCCCTTAAGATTGGTACCCATCTTATAGTGGCCCTTTGAACTTTTTCAGTGCTATCTATGTGTTTTTTTGAGATGAGGATTCCAGACTACTGATGCATACTCCAGGGTTGGTCTGATCTATCTATCTATCTATTGCCAGATGCTTCAATCCCACACGGGGTGGCCACAAACAAATTGCCTCCATGTCGCTCTGTCCCCCACCATTTCACTACCCCGCTCCCAACTCACACCCCCCTCTCCCATGTACCTCTCCACTCCATCCCTCCATCTCATCCTCAGCCTCCCCCTCGCTCTCGCCTCCTCCACCTCACTCACATACACTCTCCTCATCAGTCTTTCACTCTCCATCCTCACCACATGCCCAAACCACCTTAACATGTTTCTCCTAACGCTCCATATCACGTCCACAACCACACCACAACGCTCCTTCACTTCCTCATTTGTTAGTCTGTCTCTCCGTGTGACTCCACGTGCTCCTCTCAAATAACTTATTTCCACTGCTCTTACTCTTGACTTCTGTCCTTCCAACAGGGTCCAAGCTTCACTTCCATGTGTTAGAGTTGGTATCACAATACTGTCATGTAACAACTTTTTCACTCCCATGCTCACCTCCCTGTTTCTTGTCACTGCTTTCAACGAACCAGCAACCTTCCTTCCCTGCTGCACCCCTTCAAGCACTTCACCCTCCAGACTTCCATCCTTACTCACCACACTACCCAAGTACTAAATTCACTCACATTCTCCATATCCTCCCCATCCAATCTCACTGTACATTCACTGGCTTCACTTCTCTCGAGGCCATCACTTTACTCTTCCCTACATTCACCTTATGAAAGATGTTATTATCTTCCTCAGCATGTTTTCATTAATGCATGTGAATGCTATTCTCATCTTTCAAGCAGTGTAATAATGTTTCGTACCTTCTCACTTATATGGTCAGCCGGAGATAGTTTGTTATTGATAATCACATCTAAGTCCTTCTCTCTTTCTGATATGTGTAGGGTTTTACTTCCTAACTTATAATCCCAATCTGGTATTTTCCTACTTTTACCAAACTTGATTTCATGACACTTGTCCACATTGAATTCCATTTGCCATTTATCACTCCATTCATTAATGTTATTTAATTCTTCTTGTAGCTCATTACAAGAGTCTGTGTTAGTAATTCTCCTTTGTATTTTTGTATCATCAGCAAACATATTTAAATAGCTTTCATTTCCAATATTACTATCTTTGTCTCTTATATACTGTACACTAAAAACATAATTGGTGCCAGCACTGAGTCTCGTGGAACTCCGCTAGTCACTTCCCTCCATGATGAGTAATTTCCCCTTAGTACTGTACTCATTTCCCATTTTCTGAGAAAATCTTGCATCCAACACTACAGTTTGCCTCGGATTCCTCCTTGATGGTACAGTTTTCATAAAAGTATTTGGTGAGGTACTCTGTCAAATGCTTTCTTGAAATCTAGATAGATACTGTCCACCCATCCTTCTCTTTTCTGTAATGTTTCTGCAACTCTGTCATAGTAGCCCAATAGATTAGTAACACATGATTTTCCCTTTCTGAAGCCAAATTGCCTTTCTGTTATCATATTGTTTTCTTCTAGATGGTTTACCCAAGCTTTTCATATCAGCTTTTCCAGTATCTTACAACACTGGTTAGTGATACTGGTCGGTAGTTGAGTGGATTTTGTCTATTCCCTTTCTTGAATAAAGGGACAATGTTTGCTTTCTTCCAAATATCAGGTAGTTTACCTTGACCCAAGGATTCCTTGAAAATTAAAAATAATGGTCTACTTAACTGCTTTGCACATTCATGCAGCACCCAACATGAAATTTTGTCTGGGCCATTTGCTTTTCCTGTATCTGATTTACTTAACTCTGCCTGTATTTCTTTTTTTGACGAAAAAGGACCTGACAAAGGACGTGGTAAAGATTGCAACGTGGAATGTTAGGGATATGAATGATGAGGTGAAAGAGAGAGAGATTGTACAGGTGCGTGAGAGTGCGAAAGTGGATATATATGGAATAACTGAAACTAAATGGCGAGGTGAGAGTGTGAGAGAATGGGAGTATGGATGGGGTATATGCGCGGGAGAGGGTGAGAATGAGAGGGCGAAAGATGGAGTGTTTATTGCTGTGAGCAACAGGTGGAAGGAGAATGTAAGAGAATATGGATCAGTTGGGTCAAGGATTGTGTGGGTAAGAGTGAAAGTTGGACTACAAATGTGGGCAATTGTGTGCGTGTATGCGCCAATGCAAGATCGTGTAAGCAGAGTGAGAGAAGAGTTTTGGACAAATGTGGAAGCCTGCTTGGAAAAGTTTGAAAGGAATGAGAGAGTGTTTCTGATTGGAGATATGAATGGAAAAGTAGGGAATGAGAAGTTGGATGGAGTGGTTGGTGAGTGGGGTGTGCCTGCAGAGATGGATGAGAATGGCAGTGCTATAGTGGACATTTGTGCTGGGAGGGGGTTGGTGGTAGCTAATACCCTCTTCAGGCACAAAATGATCCATAGGTATACATGGCGTGTGGGGAGAAGAGAGGACGGTGGAATGAATGAACGAAGGCAATGATTGACTATGTGTGTGTGTATGAAACGATGAGAAGATGTATAATGGATGCAAGAGTATATAGAGGCTGGGGGAGTGGACTTTCTGACCACCACTTGGTGGTGTCCAGAATCAGAATCCAAACAAGATGGAGGAAGAGAAGAAGGGAAGGACAGGAGGAAGTATTTGTCACAAGGAGGGTAGAAAAGTTACAAGAGGATGGAATAAAGGCTGAATATAAAAGGGAAGTGGAGGAGCGATTTGGTAAATATAGATTGGAGCAGTTGGGGGACGTGGAAGGTGTGTGCAAGGTATTCACAGAAGAAATCTGTGCAGCATGTGAGGTGGTGTGTGGGGTGAAGAGAAGACGAAAGGGGGTTCAGGGAACAGCATGGTGGACTGAAGAGGTGAGAGAAGCTGTGGCACAAAAGAAGAAAGCATATAATGAGTGGATGAGGAACAGGGGCATCGAAAAAGCTGAGAGACGGACGAGAGAGTTATATGTAGTGAGGAGGAGAGAAGTGAAAAGATTAGTAAGAAGAGAGTGGATGAGGAATTTGGAAGGAATTTGAGTGCAAAGTGGAGGGAATGTAAGAAAATGTTCTGGAAGGAGGTAAAGAGAGCTAGACAGGGTGCCAACGAAGTCAGTTGGGATGTTTTCGTTTTCGTTTTCGTTTTTGAAGGCTCCAACATGCTTGCATGTGTCGGCCTTGGTCACCTAATGGCGGCTCTCCACGCTGCTCGATCTCTGGCAGCCTCGCTATTCAGTCCCTTAACCCTTAAGTCACATTTGATGACCTCATCCCATGTCTTTCTCGGTCTACCCCTTCCAACCCCTCCCCCAATATTAACACTTCTCACCCTCTGTACCCAGTTATCCTCCCCCATCCTCTCCACATGTCCAAACCACCTCAGCCTACCTCTCCTCATCACAACACCAATACACTCCAGTCCCATCCTACCTCTCAACTCTTCTATCGTAAGCCCAGCCCCCCCAGGCCTTGCACGCAGGGACGCACTGCACATCCACCTAATCATTGTCATTTCTGCACGTTTAAACCTGTGGATATCTTCTTCCTTTACTGCCCAGGTCTCACTACCATACAGCATCACACTCCTAACACATGCTGCATACAAAGACCCCTTAGCATGTAAGGAGAGTCCTCTCAATGTCAGGAGAGGCAACAGCTCCCTGAACTTCTCCCAACCACTTCTCACTCTAGCAACCGAGCTAACTCCAGCCCCACCTCCGGCACATAACATGTCTCCCAAATAACAAAACTCCTCCACACACTCAAGAGACTCACCTGCAAGTTCAACCCTCTCACGCCTAACAATCTCCACCTGCTCTCCCCGACACACCGCACACATGAAATCAGCATTATCTCGCAGTCTACCTCTAATACCACTACATCTTTTGTGCACCCACTTATCACAAACACTGCACAAGATGGAATTACTTCCCACACCCTTGTGGCAAACTGCACATGGCCACTCTCCCTCTCCTCTGATTGTACCGCCACCAACCCTAGATATCATCACTTTTGTTTTATCTGCATTTACCTTTAAGCCCTTGTGCCCCATACCATCTCTCCACTTCTTAAATCTTTCCTCAGCTTCCCCTTCATTCTCAGCAATCAACACCAAATCATCAGCATACAACATCTCCCATGGGAGTCCCTCCCTCTCTGAAGTCACATGAGAGGGCTTCAAGCACCATGATAAACAACAAGGGACTCAAAACTGACCCCTGATGCACACCAACATTCACGGGAAACTCATCACTCAAAGCTCCATTCACCCTTACCTGAGTGTGAGCACCCACGTACATGGCCATAACCACCCTAACCAGCCACTCTTCCAACCCTAGCTTTCTCATTGCCCACTTCACCACCTCTCTAGGGACTCTGTCAAAGGCCTTTTCCAAGTCAACAAAAACAAAATACAATTCCCTTTTCTTGCCAATATATTTTTCCTGAAGCTGTCGAACAATGAATATGGCATCAGTGGTCCCCCTGCCTGGCATAAACCCAAACTGCATCTCATTGATATTCACTCTTTCTCTAATCATACCTTCTAGAACTCTCTCCATTACTTTCATTATCTGATCTAAGAGCTTTATACCTCTGTAATTTCCCCTTTCCAGGGCATCACCCTTCCCTTTGTACACATTTACAATTACACTCTTCAGCCAATCATCTGGGACAACACACTCATATATAATCATATTTATCAGGTCAATGACTAACCTCACCCCAATATCTCCTGAGGCCTTCAACATTTCGGCAGTCAGCCCAGACACACCTGCCACCTTCCCCACCCGCATCCTGCCTATTGCCTCACTCACAGTAGCAGCGTCAATCAAAGGCCAAGGCCCAAACACTGGATCACCTGGCTCCAAACCTTCCCTATCCCAATCAAACTCCTCATTCAACAACCGGCTGTAATGCTCTCTCCATGCATCTTTAATATCCTCACTGTTTACCACTACCCTTCCTTCATCATTCTTCACACACTGCTCGCCTACAATGTCCCGATTATCTCTCTTCACCTGATTTGCCACCCTAAAAACCATATTTTTCCTTCCTTCATGATTTAGATTATCAAGTAAAAGTCTCTGTGACTCAGACTTCGCCCTGTATACCTCTCTTCTAGCCCTGCGCTTGGCAGCCAAGTACTCCTCCCTGTTACCACCCTTCTTCCATTCCCGGAAAAGCCTTCTCTTCTCCTTAACTGCGGCTTCTACACCCTCATCCCACCACCAAGTTACTTTATGTCTTGGTGGGCGTCTTGTCCAACCGCATATTGCATCGGTAACTCTTAAGAGGTTGTTCTTAAGGGCTCCATACTGTTCATTAACGTCTCTATCTTCGGCTTCCTGTTCAGCCACCACTCTCCTCATCTCACTATAAAAGGCACCCCTTACTGATTGGTTTCTCAGCTTCCATATTTTCCTCCTAGGTACATATGTCCTCCTTCTCATCATTCGTTCCTTAAGCACCATGTCACAAATCAACAGTTTGTGCTGCTGCACACACTCCTCGCTTCCTATAACTTTAACATCCCTCACTAATCTCCTATCAACCCTCCTGACCAGAAAATAATCTATCTGGCTACTATTTCCCCCGGACTCGTACGTAATCAATCTACTCACTCTTTTTCTAAAATGTGTGTTGCACACAATCATGTCCATAGCCTCCCCTAACTCGAGTATTCT
>JAGKTI010006353.1:0-40587 GCA_018397915.1 Birgus latro
TATATATATAATATAATATAATATAATAGATTGTATACATGCAGTAATCTCTCGGTTATCCAATGTAATAGAGCCAAAGGCATGTCCGGATATGGATGAAATCCAGATATGGAACAGTGTCCTCTACTGTTCCTATACCCGACATACGTGTACAGTACTCCTTCTAATTGTGGCAGTGTTCTCCAGTCTTTTGGCTGTATTAAGACATCAAAACACACATGGGAATATCCAGTATAATGCTAGACAATATGAAAACAAGGCATAAACAACAAAAATCCACAAAACCCCTACCTATACAATATCCATCCTGATTGTGGCAGTCTTCTTCAGTCTTTCTGCTATGTAGGCATCAAAACACATGGGAATATCCAGTATAATTCTAGACACTAAGAAAAGAATGCATAAAGGACAAAAATCCACAAAAAATTAATGAAGATAGCGGTTGTACAGAGAAGGATTGCAGTGCCAGGAACGTTGTGAAGCGGCTGAAAAATGGGAAAGCAGCTGGGGTGGATGAGGTGTATGCAGAGATGATTAAGTGTAGTGGAGAGAGAAGAATGAAGTGCTTGTTGGAGATATACAAGAAGGCATGGATGAGTGAAACTGTGCCATTAGAGTGGAAAAATGCAGTGATTGTATTCCCATACAAAAATAAAGGTAAGCGAAGTGAGTGCAAGAACTATCACGGCATAAGTCTACCGAGTATGGTAGGGAAGGTATGTGGAAGAATTGTTATACAGAAAGTGAGAGAGATACCAAAAGTCCTAGTGAGTGACAAACAGGGAGGCTTTAGGAGTGGCAGAGGATATATGGATCAAATATATGAAGACAGATGATGGAGAAAGCGTGTGAGAAGGACTGTAAGGTGTTTATAGCATTTATGGATCTAGAAAAAGCATACTGTAAAGTAGACGGAGAAGGATTGTGCAAGGTTTTGCATATGTACAGTGTAGATGGTAAGCTGCTAGGTGCTGTCAAGAGTTTTTGTGATGGTAGTGAGGCATATGTAAGGGTAAATGGGCTAAGTGATTGGTTCACAATTAATGTAGGCATTCAAGAAGATTGTGTGATGTCTCCATCACACATCTTTCTTGCATTTATTCTTTCTTCTTCCTTCTGCCTATGGGTGACTCTACACTGAGTGACAAGCCAAATAGTTTCCTGTAGACCAGGAAACCATTTACTATGCTGGGTGGTAACCATATAACCAAATTTTGGCGCCTGGTGGTTTAGTGGGTAATTATGGTGCTCCAATCGGATTGAGCCGGTGAAGGTTTATATCCAAAGAGATGGTTGGGGTTTATTGCTTATGTAATGCCACTCAGGGATGAGTGAGGCTGGTCACTCTCATCTAAAATGTTAGGGCCAACTTGCCTAGTCCTGTGCTCCTATGCTCCACATGGGGCAACATAGGGGGGCACGGTGGCTCAGAGGTAGAGCATCAAGCTCGGGACCGGGGGGTCGCGAGTTCAAGCCGCATCCGGGACTGCCGTGCCGGGAGGGGTAGCACCCTCCTGTTACCTAGCGGAGCTATATGATCTCATTGTAAGGTCTAGCTCGGGGATTCTTTAATCCCTTTAATGGGGCAACATAGGATTGGATGATGAATGAATGATGAATGCATGAATAAAATTGTAAATTAAGTCATTGTACTGAAGATATGGATCACTAAACAGTACTTCCTGGTACTACATAATGACTGTAGGTTGAGTGTCTACTGAACCAACCTACTTCGTTTTGTCACTAGATAAATAAATTTCCTGAAACTAAGAAACTCGTACGTGAATAAAAAATAAAATTCTCTTTACCTACTCTACAGTCAACATGAAAGATAAGTATGAATGCACTATGGATATGCATTTTTCAGTGTTTAAGATGAGATTCACCAATACTTAACTCTTAAATAAATAACGGTCACTCTATAGGGGTCTGATACAAAATAATTCACTGGAAAAAGCAATTTTCAGTTTTGATCATAATACATTATAAGAATATATATATGTCTCTAAAACTTAATGAAACATAAGTAGACAGCATTCATTGCTAACATGTAAACTTTCTATTCTTTCAGCTGTCTAAACTACTAGTATACACCTCGACAAAAAAAAAAAAAAAAAAAAAAAAAAATACAGTGGGGCCCCTTGGATAGCGGCCTTATTAGTCCACCAAAATGGCCGCTATCCATGAAATCGCTACCCGAGGGGCAAACTTCTTGCCTTAAAAAATTAATACAGTCCTGGACTCCGTCAGCTATACCCCTAATTTCCTCCATTACCCATCAGTATCACATCATATTTCTTCAGTACTGTAATAAGATAAACGTATACTACATATTCAAATAATCTTTTTCTTTTCCTCCATGCAGTATTGTTTCTTTGGCCTGCCACGCATGTATTGTCTGGCCTTTTCGGTCACTTTTACATTACTAGCACTTCCTGTTTTTTGCCTGGGCCACCACCACCACTTGGGCCAGCCCCCAAAATTGAAGCCATGATATTAGAACACTCAGTAGCCAGACAATAAATGGAAGGTCACAAAAAACTTTAACAACGGCGAGACTGTGACAAGTTGAATGAATGTGCGGCGCGTGGATAAACAAACAATCTTCTTCTTCTTCTTCTTGGGGTAACTGCGGGGAGGTTCACTTTCCACCCGTCAGTATCGCCTAGATACCGGCATTCCCCCAAGAGAAAAGTAAAGGTAAAGGAAAATTTTAAAACTGTAAAATTTGGTAGGGGAGAGATAGTTGGAGATTAGTTATAAGAAAAGCTTAAGATACGTACTTTCACTCCACGTGGGTCAATGAACTGAGTGACGATAGACTCGCACTCACTATCAGTGTTAGAAGCTCGCTACGTGTTAAATGCCTAGCGGATTTTCGCTAACCGTGCAGCATTAATTGCTATGAGATAGTTTCATTCCTGTCGCTATCCATGGATTCGCTACCCAAAAAAATGCTATCTGAGGGGCTCCACTGTAATTTTAAAAATAATGACAGTAGGCTACTGAAGGATTGCTCACATTAAATTTAATACATCCATAAGGGTTGCATGCATAAAACTTAAACTGCAGAGGGAAGTTGTGTCCCCAGATTTTTACAACTTCCAAGGAAGATGACAAAGATAACTGACATCTAACCTCTCTATATCAATTGTAACTGCACTGTGTAATGTGGCATGATGGCTGATCAGATCTTATAACCAGTGCTGTCCATTAAAAATCAGAGGCTTGCCTTCTTCTCAAGCATGAGGCTTAAGCATTTTTTTTTTTTCAATAAAAGAACAGAGGAAGGAAAAACAATGAGTTTAAGAAAAAAAAAATCCATACACCAGATTACTGGCTTCCTCCATTCATAAAATATCTGTAACATTTGGACTTGAACAGCTGTAGGTTGAAGTTTAAGGGGAAACAACTCTGGGGAAGCGAGTTCCAGAGATGCAGTTTGGGGAATAAAAAAATTCTAATAGGCAGAAGTTCTGCAATATGGCTGTGACATTCCAGTCATGAGCGCTGCCAGATGCTCGTGTAGCACGAGGGAAGGCGTGGAGAGGTGGCACAATGGACACAACTTCGTCTAAGCATTTGGCATAAAAATATCTGTAAAATAATGCTAGGGAGGCAACATTCTTTCTTACTTGTAGGGGAGGTAGTTTATTTATAATAGCAGGGTTATTAATGATTCCAAGAGCTCTGTTCTGAACTTTGTCTAGTTGTTTTAATGCAACCTCTCCACATCCATTCCACAAGGATGAGCAATATTCAAGCTGAGAGCACACATGACTCTTATAAATTATAGATAAATCCCCAATATCCAGAGGGATTATTAGGAACCAAATGATTATATACAAAATGCCAGTACGTACAAGCAAATGAACCAGAAACAACTGAGTAATACCTCTCGACATTACATACTTTTTATAAATTACAAAACACTTTTCCATAAAGCTGTGCTGATCCTTCCCCAACAATAAGTTTCTAATTTAGCTTCATGGTTCCTATTTCTGGATCCAACACACACTATATTTTGGAGTAAATGGGGTTATGATGATGCTGTTGACCCTGATTATAGTATTACAATACAGTACTTGCATGGAAAACAGAAGTGATTTTTGGGAAAAGACTCGATTCAGTTTAGAATATACTGTATGGTATATCCTCACTCTCCTACTGTTGTTAAATCTGTGATATTCATACATGATTTTAAACGAACAGTACTCTTACTTTAACAACAGCAATACAGGTATTATTTCTCCTGTCAATTACTGACTAGTATTTATATGCACCTTTCAGCTACTGTATTCCCCAGTATACTTAACATAAAAGAAAACCATTAAAATATCATAAAATGATTTGGGAATATCCATCACTGCACTACCTTTCATACGTTTCACTAACCATACTCTTATTTCAGTTAATCCTCAGAAAATGATAATGTAGACAAGAAAAGGCTGAATAATTATAAAAAGCTCATACTAATTGGTAATTCTGAACATACAATTCAGCCAATCATACACTTAGTCATAATCCATTCCACAAATGATGTAATGAAAATTAGATTACAGCAAACGCTTGATATAATGAACCCTTTTATTGCGAACTTCGGATATAGCAACCCACCTTTTCCAGAGCGAACTTCCGCCGGATATAGTGACCTTTATTTCGTGTATGTGGCAGAAATTCGCATGGCAGCCTGCTCTCATTGCTAACCATTGTGGGAGCGTCCGCCAGCCCACACGATGAGTCACGTAGGATAGCTAGCCCACGCGCTTCACCCTTTTCCGCATTAGGTCTTTCTCAGTCTGTGCGTAGTACTCGCTCTGTGTGGTTCTCTCCCGCCTTACCTCTCTCACTTGCATCATTACCTCTCGTACCACATGTGACCTACCTACACTACTGTATCTAGCAACGACAAGATTGGTTTGAAAATCAACTAGCCCTTCATCCTCAAGCAAGGGAAAGAGGAAGATTCTCTCCCTTACTGAGAAATATAAAATTATTCAGGAGTATGAGGAAGGGGCAGTATGAAGTCAACTCATGAATAAATTTGACCTGAAGAAGACAACAGTCCATGATCTCATCAAGGCGAAGGAGAATGTGAAGGAGGCCATGAAAGCAGTGGAGGCCAGTAAGAAGGGGAAGGAACTCTACCGCAAGTGACGATTCCCATGGAAAATCTCGATGTGAACAGAGTATAAGTGGTACACACAGGAGAAAGCAGAGGGTGCTCCTGTTCGAGGTGTTGATATTCATCATGAGGCACAGAGGCTTGCTCATCACTTAGGCCATGAGAATTTCAAGTGCAGTGATGGCTGGCTGTGGTGCTTTAGGCAGTGTAATGGCATTGTGAACAAGGCTATCACCGGCGAGCTTCTAAGCACCGATGCCGACACAGTGGACCCCTTCACAGACCAGTTTTGTGAGCTGAAGGAGAAGGGCCTCCACGACTTCCAAATATATAACGCTGATGAAAGTGGTCTTTTTTGGAAGTCACTCCCCCAAAATACGCTGACCTCCATAAGCAGCAGTACAGGGAGGAAGAGTGCAAAGGATCGCATATCAGTGTTGGCGTGGGCAAACACTAACGGGTCCCACCGCATGAAACCAGTCATTGTGGGTAAGAGTAGGAAGCCAAGGGCGCTCAGAGATATTATGGACAAGCTTCCTATAGAATACCACAGCAACCCTTCTGCCTGGTTTACCCTGGATATTATCAATGACTGGTTTCATCACAGGTTTTGAACTCTCCATTCAGCAGCACCAGGCCTGGTATGACATCAGTAGGGAGGATGTAAAGGCTGTGCTCCTCCTTGAGAACACCCCAGTCCACCCTTCCACTGTGAAATTGTGTTCCAAGGATGGAAAAGTAAAGGCAGTATTTTTACCTCCTAACACGAGTGCCTTACTTCAATCAATGGACCAGGGGGTGATTGAAAGTGCCAAGAGGCATTATCGAAATATTTACCTGGACCAGTGCTTAGTGGTGACTGAGGATGAGATGGAGGAGGAAGGATCTGTGGACACCAGGGGGAAGAAGACACTGGACAGTTTCAAGAAGTACAATATCAAGGATGCCATGCTGAACTGGGAAGAGGCTTGGAAGAAAGTGCCAGTGACTACTCTCCGCAATGCGTGGTGCAAGCTCCTCAAAACCCCCAAGACTCCAGCCCAGAAGCCTGATTTCGAGAGGTTTGAGCCACCAAAGGCGGCAGAAATGTTGACTGCAGCTGGCCAAGGCTCCATCCCTGCAGAGGAGGTGGAGGAGTGGCTGGATAAGGATGGTGGTCTGCCTGGATACCACCACCAGACAGAGGGGGAAATAGTCCAGGAATTGACCACACCTGAACCACCTGCAGAGAAGGAAGAGGAGAGGACACACTGGCCATCCCTGTCTGCTGTCATCGGTGCAGCAGACACACTCTTGGCCGTCACAGATGACATTGGTGGATTTCTGGGCGAAAACTATGAGCTCCTCAGATGGATTAGGCTGGACCTTATCAGAAGAAATTAGGCCAAGCAAGTCCAGCAGAAAATTTCGGACTTCTCCAAGCCTATCACCTCGCCTCCTGGGGGGGAGGGGGGGAGGGGGGAAGCATACGTTGTCAGAGACCTCAAGTGTGTCTGTTGCTTTGGTGTCCTCTGTGAGCCTCCCCAGTCTGATATCTGGCACCAGCACACCCTCCTCAGTAACAAGTGACACCAGAGCCACCAGAATTAATATTTGCTGAATCAGATGATGAATGAATAGAGTGTCATGTAAAGTGTATACAGTATACTGTATGGTGTATATATTACTGTACTTGTGTAAAAATTGTTCTGTAATGTTCAGTTTGTATTATTAAGTGTTAAATTAAGTATATTGCCCAAGTGATACAGAACAAAAATTTCTTGTGTGTACAGTGTGGTGTGGTCTGGTGTACTGTGTGGTGCCAGGATCTAACCTCTTCAGAGGTGACTACAGCATCACTTCCTGGCATGGTAAGTGTACTGTAACAGTACTACATTATAAGGTACTGTCTTCTTATTATAGGTATTTAATATGTACAACTTCATACAGGATGGTATTTACATGTATAACTACATAAACCATTGAATTCTCCATGTATAACTACATAAACCATTGAATTCTCCATGTGAAGCTTCATACAGTAAGTTTTGGTTGTGGTTGCGCATGTAGGACCAGATGACTCCACGGATATAGTGACCTTAGCTCGGTAATCCCTCAGATAATATGACCATCGGATATAGCGAATTATCGGATATAGCAACCCACCCCTCCCCCCAATTAGTTCGTTATATTGAGCGTTTACTGTATAAAACTGACTAAATTATGTACCGTGCAGTCCCTTTGAGTAACCGGGCCACACTTGTGATTGTCCAAAAAAGCAGTGATTTCGAGGTTACAGTGCACCAGTTCACAACACCAGGTTAGGTTCTTGTGGTGATATGACAGTAAAACCCCCACTGTCTTTCTTACTTTTTTATGCTTCTGCATTGACTGACAAGCCAAATGGTTTCCTGTACACCAGGAAACCATTTACTATGCTGGGTGGTAGCCATATAACCAAATTATGTCGCCTGGTGGTTTAGCGGGTAATGAAGGCGCTCCAATCGGATTAAGCCTGGGGAGGCCAAGGAATAGCAGGGGTTTATAGCTCACGCTGGCCACTTTCATCTTAAATGTCCAGACCAACTTGCCCAGCCCCAGGTTCCTATGCTGCTCGTGAGGCAACACAGGATTAGATGATGATGATTATGCTGCTCTCTCTATCATAATCCCCTTTTATCAAGCGTCTCGCCTTTATTTAATGCCTCCTATCTTTTCTCTCTTCCACAACACTATGTTTAGCACCAAACTGTATAAATCAATCCATCTCTCAACCTTGCTTTGTTGTAAAATATCAAAGAACACACATCCATCTATCAATCATTCAGACTACACACACAGATGGGAAAAATAAACTTCTCCAATAGTCTACAATATCAACAATTACCCAGAATTCAATTACTGTATCCATGTATACCATGAATATGAGTATCCAGAATCCATTATCCACAATTCAGTCAACCATAGTCTGATGTGCCATAAACCATTTAACCAAGCTGATAATCCAAAATTTAATGAAGTCAACTGTAATTATGCAAAATCTGATTTCCAGGAGCTTATCTGTAATAATCAGCATTCAATGATCCAACTTTCATTATGTTAAATCTGATTATACTAGTCCCAAGGTATAATTCACATTTTTTATTCACAGCCGTAGTCTGCCTATGATATTACTGTATTATACTGTCTGCCATATTTTTTAGCTTTAGTTATCATTCACCGGTCAGATATTTCAATGTGCAAATTGTAAAAAGTTCTTATGTCTGTACCCAATTTTCATGAGATTACATTGGGCTTCAAGGTGTTTTAGCACCTACAGGTAACTGGGTAATTCCCTTTTTTGCCTGACTAAAATCCACTTCCTGACTAATCTCAAGACCATGCAGCACATTTAAATTTCGGAGATGTTGAACAACATATTGCAGTTCATTAACTTCAACAAGAACTGTGATAAAAAAAAAAATCTATTAATATTAACAATCAAACTGTGATCATGTTGAGCAATTTTACTTCATCAGGTCAATTAGCCAGTATACAAGAACCTGCATACCATTCTGAAATCTCAACTAGTATTTATGACATGATTTCAAAGTACAGTACCCAATATCACTCATTATGCTCTGCAGACCCTCCCACTAATGCATAAGCTTTCTGCAGTATTATAGGTAGTACAGGGTATGTTTAAGTCATTAGTGATTAATTCCTGACAAAAGAGCTATATTGTTGTACTACAATGAACTAACCCATCAAGCCCAGGGGCAACCTTTTTACTTTATTTCAGACATCTCTTGGCAATCTTATTCAGCTTAGGACTGAGTTTTTGACTGGAACGAGGTTAGATATAGGCTTAATAAACCCCTTCATTACAAGAGGACTTTCTTGAGTTGAATAAAATCATCTGGTAGCAAGAAGACTAAAGTTAAAAAGATGTCACCATGATTCAAGGGGTTACAAATCCAGCATACCTTTAGAACAAAAAGTAGTGGAAGGAACACTGGTGGTGTGAAATACATGAGTATGTATGGTCAATAAGTTACTACTCTCTGATGCAACAACATAAGGCCACAATGATGCTAAAAATCCCCAACCCTGAGCTGCTTCAAATGTGTATCTGTGAACACAACTTTGGAGCTGCAGTAGACAGAAACAGCCCCGGTAAGTGCCGCCACCACCATGTATGGCAGTGCTGAGCCTGCAAGGTCCACAAGTGGACCCATACACACAGAGAGGACAATCTGTGAGAGGAAGTACGCTGTGTCTAGCACCGCCACATCTGTCCCCAGCCCTCGCTCCTCGCTGCTGTCTGGACTGCTGCTGTCATCCCACATGTACAGCTGGTGATAACATGATATAGTAATGAGCAAAAGTTTGCTGACACTTTTCAGACATCTACGAAAAAGGAATGTGTTCCCTGAATTATTTCTATGTGATAGCATGATTAGGCACACATGAAGTGTATGTGAAGGATACTCTCTATAGTCTGGGGAGGAATGGGAAACATGGAAGGCAAGACACAATGCTAGAAGGGGAATGTCTGTGAACTTTTACTCATGGCTATACAATCAGGAACGTAAGCTCTCTCAATAACATAAATCCTTTGTTATACATCGTGAAGTGTTCCAAAGTACAGTATTATAATTTTCCCCCCATAAAACTGGTACTGTACAATGGGGAAAAATGGGCAAATCAGCTTTATAGGTGAAGACAACTTTTACAGGCAAATATTCTGTAAATTCCTAAGGACATAAAATGGGTGGGGGAGAGAGAGAGACTGTATTCGTGTCAACTTCAAACTTACGGCATATTTCGTTACATCTCTGATGCATGATAACTGAAAGTTATCTATGGGTTGAGAAAAATTTCACACCTCTTGGTTTGGAATATTAGCAAGTAGAGAGCAGTGAGATGTAAAATAGGTGGACTATTAGGCAAACTTATCCCAAATTAAACAAATGGGAGGGAAAAAAAAAATCATGCAGGGGAGTCAGCTGGTATCCTACATGACCAGTATACCTTGTGATGCCTCAAGAATATTTACCAGTACAGTAATCTATTTTCAAGTGACTGTCCTTATAAACTGCTGCTATGGATGTGACAGAAAATAAATATCTTTAAACCCGTGGATTGTGAGCCACAGCTCAGGCTGGGTAGCATTGCGTTGCGAGCCACAGCTCAGGCTGTGCTGGCCGTGCATCACCGCAAACTACTCCACCCCTACGTAAATTTACACATGGTGCTACGCAAAAACGGAGAGAGAGAGAGTTTTTTATTTTCATCAGATGATCCCCTGGATGTTTATCTTCAAGTTAACAAAAACATTTTTTTTTTTTCACTACTCCCCTAAGTAAACTTGCACAACGCCCTATGCAAAAACGGAGAGAGATAGATTATTATTATTATTTTTTTTTACAGATGATGCCCTGGATGTTTATCTTCAAGTTTACAATAAGAAAAAACTAAAAAAAAACTTTTATTTCTTCATTTTTTGCACACCACGGGGTAGGATAAAAAAAAAGGGAATTGCGCAATCCACGGGTTAAAAAAACACAAGCTACTAATCTGGAGTGGCCGTGCAGGGGCAACTGCTTGCCTGTGGTTGATGGGTCTGCTTGAACAGATAGACCAGAGCAACACAACAAAAACATGTCAGCTGATCAGAGGTTAGAGTGTTTTGACAGGACCTCAAGACCTCTGAGCCTTCAGCCAAAAAGCAAAGCCTGGCTAAAAAAATGCAGCACTAGTCGTTAATACTGTGTCCTGGTGAGTTTAAATTCTACTGTTATTACCCTTACTCTTGAACAATCAATATATAATATGTGTAATGATGATCAGTGTGTGTATTTACCTAGTTGTGATATACAGGAAATGAGCTATGTTCGTGGGGTCCCTTCTCTGTGTCTCAGTCAGTCAAACATTGCTTTAAACTCATTTAAGTTTTTGGACTGGACAGTCTTTTTGTCCAGGCTATTCCACAGGTCAATGCATCTACTGTATATGGAAGACTTTGTTTCTTGATAAATGGTCTTTTTTCAATTTCTTTCCATGTCCTCTTGTTGCTCCTCCATCCCATACAAACAGATCTTCTCTGTCAATTTTGTCTACTCCCATCATTGCCCAGAACACTGCAGTCATGTCGCCTTTCTCTCTTCTTTCTCCTAAGGAAGGCAGACCCAGCTTTTCTAGTCTCTCCTTGTACGATAGATCTGCCAGGCTAGGGACCACCATGGTTGCTGCTCTCTGCATTCTCTCAATCTTGTTTATATTGTATCTCTATTTTTATGTGGGGACCACACCACTGCTGCATATTTCCAACCCGAGGCGGATCATAGCCACTATCAATTTTTTCATCTCCTCATCCATGTGTTGAAATGCCACTCTTATGTTTGTCAAGAGCTTATGTCTCCAAGAGCTTCCCCTTCAGTCCCCCTATGTGCTCCAATTTCCACATTAGTCACTTATGGGGTACCCTGTCAAAGGCTTTCTCCAGATCTAAGTACAGTAATCCATCGATTATCCGACATGACAGAGCCATTGGTGTATCCGGATAAGGACAAAATCCGGATACGGAGCAATATCCTACCTACCAATACCCAACCTATGTGAAGTCTCCCACCTAATTGTGGCAGTGTTCTTCGGTCTTTCAGTTACTGTACAATACTGTATTTACACATCAAAACACACATGTGAGCATCCTGTATAATGCTAAAGACTAAGAAAACAATGCATAAACAAAATTACAAAACAATCCACAGTAAAGTACAGCACTTACCACCCAGTGACCGGCGGACAGGTGTCGTAACCTGGTAGCCCCCAGCTGGTGTTTAACAAATGTCAAACACTCCTCCAGTCACTGGAACTGGACGATGAGTGGGGACGTGAGGCAAGGTGATGGAGGCCTACCCACCTCAGGAGACTGAAGACAACCACAAGCTCACGTCTAATGACGACTCAACGGCTGTTGGTGTGCTCGACTGCGGGTCCGAGAGTGAAGACTGGGAATGAGGCGATGGTGGTGGGAAGAACAAGCTCGCACATGTGGTGGTAGCAGGTTTGAAGGAGGAGTCTATCTTAGTCTGACGGTATGTGCAACAATTCTGACGAAGGATGCCAACGTCCCTGACTGCCCACAGATCCATCGCCAGCTCGAGTAGCACCAACTCCCTGTCGCAATGAGGGTGCTCGGCATAATCGAGCACCTGCTCAGTGTAGTGCAGCAAGACGATGGAGTGGTGGGGTGCTCAAAGTCAGGGGCCTCATCCTCATCCTCATTGCTGTCCTCTGTCTGTGCCGCAGAGACAGTTGCACTGATCTCTTCACCTATCAGTGTTTGAAACCTGGATTGCTACCGTCATCGTCCAACCACTCCCTCACATCGTTGATGTCAAGATCCTCACCTGTCATACATAGAAGAAAGTGGAAATTGTCCACATCAAATCCCTCAAAGTTGTGCACAGCCTTGTATCCCTGAGGGAGATGAGACCAATTACTTTCGAGGGTTTTGACAGGGACTTCCTTCCAAGTATTCGTCCAGTTGAACACCGCAGACCTGATGCTGTAATGGCAAAGATTCTCCAGGGTCCTCTCCCCATGTGTGTCGACCCCTTGCTCGTCCTCTAGCACCACCATCACCTTGTCCAGGAACCTCTGACAGTTCAGTCTCTTCGCTGCCACGATAACAGCTTGGTCCATTGGTTGAATGAGAGCAGCTGTATTAGTTGGCAAAAACATGCACCTGATACAACCGTTATCAGTAACCAATTCCTTCTCAGCTGGATGCGCAGGGGCACTGTCGAGGATCAGGACTGCCTTCACCTGGTCGTGAAAGATACCAAGTTCCTCTGTCTGATAACGGATAACCTCCTTGGCGAAGTGTCTGTGGAACCAATCTCTGAAGATCTTACAGATAAACCAGGCCTTCAGAGAATGGCACCACACAATAGGCAACCCACGGAGACAACGTGGCTGTTTTGCGTGTCGAACAATAATGGGCTTGAGGCGGTGCATCCTGTTAGCACTAGCACAGCACATGACTGAGACACACTGTTTGGATAACTTCTGACCAGGCAGTCTTCTCCCTCTCTTCTTCCAGATTGTTGGCAGGCAAGAAGCAGCAGAAGTGGCCATTTTTGTCAGCACTGTACACCTGACCAAAAGCAAGGCCCTCGTCCTCAATCAGGCACTGCACTTTCTGATGAAATGGCTCAACATCCTCGGCTGCTGCCTCCAAAGCCTTGCCATATGTCTTACGACCAGTAAGTCCATGTTGAAGTTTGAACAAGATGAGCCAATCTTCAGATGCTTTGAAGTCGAGCACGTTGTGCAGATGTGCAAACTTCTCAGCTGCCGCCTTCAGCTCGGTCCTATGTACAAGCACGTCGGAACCATGTTGTTGGTGGAACCCTGTTGTTGGTCGATGGCAGTGTGGAGAGGCTGAGACATCACCTTCCTGTCGCCCTTCCGAGTGGCATCACTGTAGTCCAGTCCGTACTGAGTAAGCTTGGGCTGTGATTTCTTGATGTCAAACAAGGTTGAATGGGCCAGATCATATTCCCACACTATGTGTGAAGTGGTCCAGCCCACGTCAACTATGCTCAATATCTCACGCTTCTTCTCTAGAGTCAAAACCTTCCTCTTTCGTTTCTTGGGTTATGGTGGGGCCACCACCACACACACGAGAATGCGACAGAGGAAAATTAAGGCTTGAAGAAGGTAGGGAACCACCACAAACACAACAATGGAAGCAGCCATGGTCACAAGCACTTCCACACTTGCGAGAGAAAGGCAGGAACTGAGGTCTGCCACTGCCATGTGAATGCTGAGCTGCCATGTCTTTACCCACGCTTGGCTATGGGTACACAAGTAAAAATTGCCTAACTGACTTCAGTGCACAAGGGTCAATTTCACTTGGTCAGGCAAATGAGAAACACTGGAGCCCCTGTACATCATGGCCTCAGGGACAGTCCGAGTCATCCGGCCAGCCAGGCCACTCTGACCACTCGGTAGGGAGGCAGACGGCTATACGTGCCCAGGAGTATCGGAGTGATCCAGGCAGCCGGTGGGTTTTGACCATTCAGTGAGAAACCAGACGGCCATATGTGCTCAGGCTGTGGGTTACGGCCTGTGTTACTTGCGCACACCAGGGAGTGTCTGAGTGATCTGGGCAGCCGGGGGTCTTTGTTCAGTAAGGGGTCAGACGGCCATATTTGCTTAGGTTGTGGGTTAGGGTCTGTATTACTCGCATGCACCTGGAAATGTCCAAGTGATCTGGGCGGCTGGAGACTTTGACCATTCAGCGAGGAGTAGGACGGCCATATTTACTAAGGTTGTGGAATAGGGTCTGTAATACTCAAGTACGGTCGGTAGCGTTGGAGTGATCCAGGTAGCCGGAGGACTTTGACCATTCGGTGGGGAGCTGGACGGCCATATTTGCTCAGCTTGTGGGTTAGGGTCTATTACCCACGCTTGGCCAGAGAGGCCGCCAGGATGCCAACCCGATTTTTCAAATTTGTAGGCTGCCCAACCAGCAATGTTGGAAATTTTTTGTTTGGATACAGACATATAAATCCGAATAGTGATTTAACAGAGCCTAGGCCTAACATCCACATACGGAGCACGTCGGATATGGAGTGTTCGGATAATCGAGTGACCACACACAATCCACCCAACTCTCTCTCCTGTAGCACATCAATCACCCTTGAGTAGAAGCTCAGCAAATTAGAGACTCATGTTCTTCTATTTCTGAATCCAAACTGACTTTCTGCCAAAATGTCCATCTCCTCCAGATATTTTATCCATCTGTCTTTCAAGATTCCCTGGCACAATTTTGTGACCATGCTGGTCAGGGACACTGGTCTATAATTCAGGGGCTCTTCCTTATTCCCTCCTTTGTAAACTGATACCACACTGGCCCTCTTCCATGTATGTATGTGTCTGATGGTGGCACAGCTTTCAACAGAGAAATAGCAGGGACTTCTTTAACATTTTTGGAGGTCTTTCCCACAGTCATATAACAATGTATATTATGGAACTGTTTATGCTGAATTCATTACCTCCCTACATTACCTGTGTAAAACATGGGCCCAATATATTAAATTTGTGTAGGCATGCTGTCCCCTTAACCTCTTGAATTCATTGACTTTTTTCTTACTTTAACATACTACTTCCAAATGACAATATTCTGCTTAGGAGAGACTTTCTGAACTGGAGGGGTTAGTTATGGTCCTAATTAACCCCTTCACTACCAAAGATACTACCTAAGTTGAGTAAAACTTGTCTGACCGTGGCAAGAATAATATACAAAATGTCACCATATCAAACAAGGTGCTACCTCCAAAGGAATACAGTAAGCTCTCCATTTTGGCAGGCTTATGCCTGGCAGATATGCAGCTGGCAGGAAAATTCAAAATATTTTACCTTTGGCGACTAATGTTTCACAACTGGTGAATAATTCCCACATATGAACCATGAACCATTGCTGCCAAATAGAAAAATTTGGGGCCAAATGGTTTTTAAATAGCCAAATTTGAGATATCTGGCTTGAAAAATGCCAACCTGGCAACCCTATTATTTAGCCCAGTCAGCTGACTGGCAGCCAACTTCGCTGTACCATTCACGCATTCCAGCCAGCCGCTCAAATGTCCTTGGCAATCGTCCCTCTTTTTCTCCCTCTCACTCACTATTGTGTTCTTGCAAGTAATAATGACCTCTACAGCTCCTGAGGGGAGTGAGGGGTTGTTAGTGTTGATGAAAGACCATCTGAGCATTTGGGAGGTTCAAAGAATGGGGGAAGCAAGACAAAAACATGTTTATCAACTTGGGAAAAAAAAAAATATGTACTCAGAGGAGGATATAAGACAAAAACATGTTTATCAAGTTGGAAAAAAAAAAAATATGTACTCAGAGGAGGATATAAAACAAGATTGCTTTGATAGAATGTGGAATGAAAACAACTGAGACTGTAATGTCAGTGAATTGCCCAGAATCAACTGTGGGAGGAATTAGGAATAAAGAAGAATGAAGTGTAGAAAATACTTTGGCTGAGGGAGTGGTGGAGCTACTGTACTCGTAAATTGACAGAAACCACAGACAAAAACTGCTTAACTGTGATGACTACACTTTCTGATGACAAGGATTTCCTGCAGATCAAAGGGCAAAGACAGTGTCAGTGGACCTCAGATTACGGATCAGGCCAGACTGTTTTATGGTGCTATCCGCGAGAAAAAGGAAATCACAAACCCTCTTCCATTTCCAGCTTCAAAAGACTGGCTGAACATTTCAAGCATCGGTGTGGTGTTAAATACTGTATTTGTCATACCAAGGTGAAAGCTCATCTGCTGATAAGGTTGCAACTTCATATCCTAAGGTAGCAAAACAAGATAGTGGAAGAAGGCGGCTATACACTTGACCAAATATGTAAATGCGACGAAACAGGCCTGTTTTGGAAACAATCACCATAAGCAACATATATTTCAAAGAATGAAAAACAAGCCCGTGGTGTTAAACCGGCCAAGGATCAAGTAATGTATTAGGTGACCACAAAATGAAACCCCTTGTCATTTATCATGCAGCCCGATTCCATGCCTGTAAAAACTATGACATGAAGAAACCCAATGTTCATTACTGTGACAACGCCAAAACTTATACGATTCTCCTTTTGTCAGTGGAGTGGTTTGATGAGATATTCATGCATGAGACAGAAGAATATGCAAGTGAAAGAACCTGGCATTCAAAATCCTGTTACGGTATTCCTGGATAATGCCCCTGGACAAGCCCATCATCTCGTACGCCGCCACCCAAATGTCTAGGTGTGCTTTTTACCTCACAACATAGCCAGGAAGAGTCAACCTCTTGATCAAGAGATCATCACCAATGTTAAGTTGATCTGTTTACAAACAAGTGCATGATGAGTTATGGAGGCAGACCAACACACAAGATGAACTGAGGAAAGGTGAAAGGGAAAGTGGTAGTGAGGCAGATGAAACTGATGACACACCTTCATTCTCTACTCCACCATCACCCTCCACCCCACAATCCCCCTCAAAATTGGTGACCGCCCAGGCCTTTTGGAAGAAATTCAACATTCGTGATGTAGTTGACTATCTGGTTTCAGCCTGGAACCAGATAACAAATGCAACTGTTCACCATGCCTGGACACCATTACTCTCTCATCTTGCCTAGTCACAGGATAACTGCCAGTGCAAAGAAGATCTTTTAAGGGAGACAGTTCAGGCAATCCAAAGAATCCCAGCTACTGGTTTCAACAACGTCGATGAGGAACAAATTAGAGAACTTATGGGAACAGATAGGGAGCCAGAGAGCCAGAATCCATTGAAGAGATGCTGGGAGATTTAACTGAAGAACAGCAAGAAACTCCACAAATTGTGCAACAAATGCCAGAGCCAACAACTCATGTTTTGTCCAAGGTGTTAAGTGATTCTGACCACCTACAAGGGCAGATAATATTGATTGAACCAAATTATGACGCCCACGTGACGATGATTGGTCACCTCAAATAGGAAGTCTCTACCAGGAAAAATATAATAAGAAAGTTAAGGACCGTAAACATGATCTGATCACACACTATTTCAACCACAAATGAGAAGAAAGCAAGCAAGTGAGAGAGGGAATTAAATCTGTATAAGTGGAAGATGACACAGAAGAAGCTGAATATAGCCTGCCAATGAATATTGACTTTGAAGGTTTTAATGAAATAATGGCAAAGGCAGAAGCAGCGACAGAGGCAGTGGTGGAGGAAGGTGGAGGAGAGACCCTTGAGGGGGGGCCACAGAGTTGGACGTTAGCCTAACTTTGTCAGTCTACCAGTGCACCTCAATTTTGACTGACGAGTTAGTTTTTGAAAGTTATGTTAATATACTACCGTAATTTCTTGTTACCTCTCAACAATAGAAGAAAAGTGGAATAGGAGAAAAATCAAGTTTTTTTTTATTGACCTCTCAGAACCATTTAATTAAGCCCTTGGATTTGGCAAGGTTATTTTGGCACCAGTCACCAAAATGGAGGGCTTACTGTACAACCCACTTTAGCATTCAGCATTTTAACCCTGTTTATGATATCAAGTTACATAAATTTTACTTGTATTGACTATAAAACGAAAATAATAACATATAACCTTTCCAGTGCCTGATTATCTTTCATAGTTCTACACTGTACTGTATTCTACAAATATAAGGGAATAGCTGGCATGAATACCATGGCAACAAATTCTACTTACTGCATACCATACTAGATTTCCCACAAATCATAACCCATGTAGCCTAAGGATGTCTTTTACATTACTGTACCATACTATGTTTCTACTTCTGTATCTCCAGACAATTATACTCAGCTTGGGACTTTTCAAACTTGGGGGATCAGACACTGTATAACATTCATTGACTCCTGCACTAAAAAACCTCTCTCTCAGTATGACTAAAACTGTCTAAAGGTAGACAGAATAAATCAAGAGTACATCACCAGACTCAAGGGGTTACATCAAAATTACCTGCCGATCTGTGTTATACAACGTGACCAGCATATTCGGTGTTGACGTGAGGGCTGCAAACCCGATGCCAGAGAGTGCAGTAACGATGTTTAGGAATATGACGGACGGAGAGACGATGGTGGCAGCCATGGTGATTGTGAAGATGGCCAGGCCCCCCACAAACACCGCACGATGCCCCACTAGCCGCACCATGTGTTGTTGCAGGCAAAACGAATATAGGCACGCTGAGGGAAGAGACACATGGTAGGAAAAGCAGACAGAATGAATAAAGTCCCATGGTGGAAAGGTACAGATTGTATGAAATCCAGGCAGAACAAATACAGGCATGCTGTGGTATGGTCTTTCTATCTATAGCCAGACACCTTAATCCCATAAGGGATGGCCACAAACAAATTGCTTCCATGTTGTCCTGTCCTCTGCCATTATGCTAGCTTCCCTCCAGCTCACATCCCCCTCTCTTATATACCTCTCCACTCCATCCTTCCACCTCATCCTTGGTCTCCCTCTCTCTTCCCCCTCCTCCACCTCACTCACATACACTCTCCTCTCTCTCTCCATCCTCTCCACATGACCAAAACACCTCAATGCATTTCTCTAACACTTTCTATCACATCCACATCCACACCACAATGCTCCTTCACCTCCCCATTTGTCAGTCTGTCTCTCCATGTAACTCCATATGCTCCCCTCAACTCATTTCCACTGCTCCCACTCTTGACTTATGTTGTTCCAACAAGGTCTAACCTTCGCTTCCATACATTACGGCTGCAATCACAATACAGTACTAAATTGCAACGACTTTTTTACTTCTATGCCCACTTCCCTATTTCTTACCAATGCTTTCAAAGAACCAGCAACCTTTCTCCTGCTGTACCCTTTCAAGCATTTCACCCTCTAAACTTCCATCCTTACTCATCACACTACACAGGTACTTAAATGCACTCACATTTTCCTTTTCCTCACCTTCCAGCCTTACAGTGCATTCAGTGACTTCGTATCTCCTGAAAACCACAACTTTAACATTCACCTTTATATTCTGTTTCTTATACACTTTCCAAAACTCATTCACCGAGCCTTGCAGTTCCCCTTCGTCTTCACTTAGTATCATCTGCAATAACAGAACAGGAAGTTTCCAAATGCTGCCCTTTCTCATTGGGGCCACTCCAACATCCACTGCCCTAAATTGTATCTCTCTAAAAATTCCATCCATATACAGATTGAACAACCATTTTTTTTTTTTTTAATGCAAGGAAGAAAGAAGGAACCAAAGGCCATGGGCCCACATACTGTTCCTTCCAAGAAAAAGCAAAAACAATACAAAAGAGAGCCAAATTCAACATCTGTTCACTTCGAGATGCCTGAACACACTGCGTTTGAAAGACTGGAGATCATAGGAAGTAGGGAATACAGACAAAGGAAGACAGTTCCAGAGTTGACCAGTTGCATAAATGAAGGACTGGGAGTAACGGTTAACTCTTGCATTAGAGAGTTGGACAGAAAAGGGATGAGAGTTTGTTGCTAGATGGGTACTACGTGCCTGTCGTAGAGGTGGAGGAATGCAAGCAGACAGTTCAGAGGAACAGTGACCGTTGAAGTAGCGATAGAAGAGAGATAAAGATGCAACAGTGCGGCGAAGAGACAAAGGTTGAAGGGAATCAGTAAGAGGAGGAGAGTTAATGAGATGAAAAGCCTTTGATTCCATCCTATTGAGAAGAGCTGCATGTGGGGAGCCTCCCCACACGAGAGTTGTACTCCATACACGGGCGAATAAAACCCGTGTACAAGGTCAACAACTGTGCAGGGATGAAGAAAGTTCGGAAACGGCTTATCCCTATTTAAATCCAACACAGATACAATTAATAACTCAGTTCACCATCCACACACACTGCAGCCCTAGCGTCTTCACACGCACTCATCATGGCATTCAACAGTTTCCCAGTTACTCCATGTATTCTTAATATTTTCCACATTCCTTGTCTATCCACTCTGTCATATGCTTTCGCCAAATCCATGAAGGTCACATACAACTTCTTTCCCTTCTCTAGAGACTTTTGCACAACACACCTTGTGGTAGGTGGAGCCGCTCACCATCCAATCACTCGATGTAGTTCTGCTCTTGGATGGCTGCCCTTTCTTCTCTCCCTTCCTTCTTTCCTCTTATGTCCTTCTTTCTTTCCTCTTCCTTCTGTCTATGGGCAACTCTACACTGAGTGACAAGCCAAATGGTCTCATGTACACCAGGAAACCATTTACTACGCTGGGTGGTAACCTATCCGCCTTAATCCCGTAAGGGGTGGCCAAAAACAAATCGCCTCCATGTCACCCTGTCCCCCGCCATTTCACTGCCCTGCTCCCAGCTCACACCCCCCCCTCTCATATACCTCTCCCCCCCTCCACCGCACTCACACACACTGTTCGTCAGATTCTCGCACTCCATCCTCTCCACATGGCCAAACCTCCTTAATGTGTTTCTGCTAATGCTTCCTATCACATCCACATCCACACCACAATGCTCCTTCACTTCCTCATTTGTCTGTCTCTCCATGTGATTCCACATGCTCTTCTCAAATAACTCATTTCCACTGCTCTAACTCTTGACTTCTGTCCCTCCAACAAGGTCCAAGCTTCACTTCCATACATTAGAGTTGGTATCACAATACTATCATGTAGTAGCTTTTTCACTTCCATGCTCACTTCCCTGTTTCTTCTCACTGCTTTCAAGGAACCAGCAACCTTTCTTCCCTGCAGTACCCTTTCAAGCACTTCATCCTCTAAACTTCAATCCTTACACATCACACTACCCAGTACTTAAATGCACTCACATTTTTCATTTCCTCCTCATCCAACCTCACTGTACATTCACTGACTTCACTTCTCTCGAAGACCATCACTTTACTCTTCCCTTCATTCACCTTTAGATTCCATTTCTTACACACTCTCCCAAACTCATCCATCAAGCCATGCAGCTCCCCTTCGTCTTCACTTAGTAACACAGTATCATCTGCAAACAACAGTACTGGTAGTTTCCAAACACTGCCCTCTCTCATTAGGGCTGCTCCAACATCCACTGCCCTACCTTGTATCTCTTTTATAACCCCATCTATATACAGACTGAACAACCATGGAGACATGACACATCCTTTTTTCAATCTAACCTTCAAATAGAAAAATTCACTCAGTTCACTATCCACAGGCACTGCAGCCTTAGCACCCTCATACATACTCTTCATGGCCTTCAACAACTTCCCATCTACTCCATATATTCTTAATACTTTCCATAATCCTTTTATATCCACCCTGTCATATGCTTTCTCCAAATCCATCAAGGCTGCATACAACTTGTTTCCCTTCTCTAGGAAGTTTTCCACTAAAGATCTAAGAATGAATATCTGATCTACACAACCTCTTTCCTTCCTAAAACCTCCCTGTTCTCCTCCAACTATTTCCTGTTATTTCCCTAACTCTCAATAAGTATCCTACCATATACTATTCCTCTTACACTAAGAAGGCAAATGTCCTATGATTACCACACTTCTTTTTCCCCTTTTCCTTTGTACAGGGGAATAATTATACCTGACTTCCAATCCTCCGGGACTCAACCTTGCTCCCAGGCCAATCGGCACATCTTCCACATCCATTCAATTACTCTCTCTCCCCCATGCTTCAGCATTTCACCACACAATCCATCAATTCCTGGGGCTTTCCCCAATTTATCTTTCTTCATTGCTTCCACAACTTCTATCCTACTCATTTCTTCCTCTCTTCTCACATCCCTCCTTCTCCCAGCCACTTACACTCACATTACTTTCATTCTCTATGTTCAACAATTCCTTAAAGTGTTCTCTCCAGCTGCTCACTTTTTCTCCCTTCTCCACTTAATCTACCATTTTTATCTTTCACTCTCCAACTAACTTCTCTGGCACCCTGTCTAACTCTCTTTACCTCTTTCCAGAACATTTTCTTACATTTCCTCCACTTTACACTCAAATTCCTTCCAAATTCCTCATCCACTCTCTTCTTACTCTCTCTCACAAATTTTTTTACCTCTCTCTTCCTCTCTGCATAGAACTCTCTCTTCCATCTCTCAACTTCTTCACCGCCCCTGTTTCTCATCCACTCACTATATGCTTTCTTCTATTGTGCCACAGCCTCTCTCACCTCTTCAGTCGACCATGCTGTTCCCTGCACCCCTTTCATCTTCTCTTCACCCCACACACCACCTCACATGCTGCACAGATTTCCTCTGTGAATATCTTGCACATGGAAACCATAAAACCAAATTATATATGGCGCCTGGTGGTTTTGTTGGTTATTAAGGCGCTTCAGTCGGATTGAGCTGGTGCAGGTTTTAGGTTTTTATCCGAGGGGTGGTTGGGGTTTATTGCTCGTGTTATGCCACTCCGGGATGAGTGAGGCTGGTCACTCTCATTTTAAATGTCAGGACCAACTTGCTTAGCCCTGGGCTCCTACATTCTCATGGGGCACCACAGGATTAGATGATGTATGTATGTCCCTTAGGATATCCGATTTACAAAACCTCTTCCCTTCCTAATACCTCCCTGTTCTTCTCCCACTAATTCCTCCAAATTTCCTCCAACTCTGTCAATAAGTATCCAACCATATACTTTTCCTGTTACACTAAAAAGACAAATGCCTCTACGATTACCACACACTTCTTTTTCCCCTTTTCCTTTGTACAGGGGAATAATCATACCTGACTTCCAATCCTCTGAGACTCTACCTTCCTCCCAGGCCAATCTGGACATCTTCCATTCCTATTCTACAACTACCTCTCCCTCGTGCTTCAGCATTTCACCACACACTCCATCAATTCCTGGGGCTTTCCCCATTTTGACTTCCTTCATTGCTTTCACTACTTCCATCCTAATCATCTCTTCCTCCCTTACAGATGGTAAGAAAATGTACTGCAATTCCACAATTACCATTGTAGGTGTTTTTGTGCTATGGCAGGCAGAACTAATACAGGTACATTGCTGGTATATGTGGTTATAACATATACAGACATGTTGCAGGAAGATAAAGATGATAAAAATGCATGCAAGCATGATTTGGGAAGATATAGATGGTAAGAAAAAAATACAAGCACACTGGGAAAAGGTACAGACAGTAAAAACGAATACAGGCATGCTGTGATGGGTGATGGTAAGAAAATCTGCAGAATGAGTACAGGTATGCTGCACGAAGATTAGTAAGAATAAGTAGAGGCACACTGTGGTATGAAAATATACTGTAAATCCACATTTGACACTGCAGATGTGTTAAATTAACAGTGTTACATGGAAATTGGTTCAAGTAAGAGTTAGGTTCCGGCAAGAAAGATTATCTTCTCAACTATTAATAATATTCATGCTAAGTCCAAATACTGTATACTTGATGTGAGCAGGCATATCTGTTTGTATTCAGTGTTACAATTCATGGCCAATGTAATTAACAAATGAGATACTATACATGCTTGTGTATAGTGTATCACAGTAGTGTGACTTTTGTCAACCCTAATCCTTGACTGCACATCAAAACCAATTAATAATGAAATATGGCAAATTATGTGAAAAATGTTCCAATGTTGATTAGCAGCTTTACAGTGAATATAAAGCTTAGTGAAAGCATGCCAAATGAGGAATTACTGTACAGTATAGGGAATGGATTAAAAAAAAAAAAAAAGATGAAGAAGAATGCTGTGGAACAGGAAAGAATGGAATCACTGTCACCAACAAGGCTCTCTGACACCTTTCAGTACATGAAAGGTACTGTACCTGGGATGTACTACCACAACAGTGAAATGTACATTCATTACAGGCTTAGAAACTAGCCACAAAGTCACCACTCTAAGGAAGGAAACAGTCACAAGTAAGCAGACACAAATTCCAAGCTGAGGCTTGGACTGTTACAAGTTACGGTATATTACGCTTCTTTGCTTGTTTGTTTTTTCCAATTATTTTCATAAACTGGGAAGTAATCAGCTGGCTTGGGCACAATCTGGCTTCCATTCTATATAAAACATCAGGTGTACCATGCCCAACTCAACATGGGGATTCTTTATGAGAATGCATTGCACCATCTGATGTGATCTGATGCAATCTGATATGATTTGATGAATCTACTGTAGGTGAAAGTAAGGTCCCATCAACACTCACCTGTTAAACTATGGAGAAAAAGGCCCCACGATCCCATCCTGACCCCCTCATCGTACAACATGGCCTGCTGGGTGCGTTCAGGTGCGTCGGGCTGCCCACCATACATGTACTGGCCCACAAAGTCCGTAAAGAACATATTGTGGCACATGAACCCCATCCACCCAAACAGCTCTGACAGGAAGAGTCTCCGCAGCACTGTTGGAGCTGTTGTTATTCTCTGCCATGTGTCCATCGGCAGCTTCAGGATCTATGAAATAGCATCAGAATCTGGGTGGTGTTCTTGTTAGTTTATTCTTGCCACAGCCAGATAAGTTTATTTAATGCAAGAAAGATCTGTCACTGTAAAGTGATTCATTAAGGCTATAGCTAATCCTTCCCGTTGAAAAGGTTTCTCCTAAATCTGAATAAAATCAAATGTGGACAGCAAGAATATAAAGTAAATATTATGTCATCACAGTCAAGAGGTTATAATTTCCCAGTGCCAAAAGAAATAACAGCTAGAGCAGAAACATCTGAAGTATTCTGATCTGGAAGAGGAATCAGAGGAGAGGGAAGTTCCAGTTCCAACTCTTTTCTCCCATGTCACATAAGCTACAACAATGTAAGTGGTGGATAGTGAAATTGATACAGTACTAGTTCATATCCTTCCACTCATCATCCAATTCTTTACTGTCATATCAGGAGCACGGGGGCCCAGGACTTAGCTACCAGACCTGTAAGGTGAGGGCAACCAGTTATTCTCTCTTGAGAGGCATTATATGAGCAATTAACCCCTAATACCACTTGAACCTAGACCTACGAAGGCCACATCCAGCAGGATTACTTTACCCCACAAGATTTGTTCACCATACCATCAAGAAGCGGTGCCAAGGCACAGCAAACCCATCCCCAGCAGTTATATTAGTGATGACGTATAAACAACAGGACATCTATTCAAATTTGAAGTAAATCAGGTGAAAACTGATAATTTTACGCCAATTTGAAATTTTAGGCCCGATCCACCCACCACTGACCCCCCCTACTGCTAACTGGACGGTGACCCCCTGGTGCAATGAGACATGCTACAGAATGCAGATTTAAAAGATACACATTTAGGTTTTGGTTTCATGTTTTTTTTTTTTTTAAGGCCTACAGCCTGGGCCTTGGCCCAAAATTTGATCAGGTGATCAGAAGGTCATAATGCATGTGTGTGTGTACGTGTGCAAGAGAGAGAAAATGTGAAAGTAAATATTTTAGCTCAATTATTCTTCTGCTACTGCTCAACTACCTCACCAGAAATGTTGAAAGTTTACACCAAATGAAATTATGATGATAGGTGTATGTACAAATGCTCGCTCACTCGTCATGTGCTCCCAAAGCGCACTTTACTGGTTTTAGTGTTACCTTATTGTGGCTGTATGAAGTGGGAAGCAAGAAATTCCTGCCCACTGATGATCCCATAACTTGTATCCTCGGTGAATTAATGCTATATTGCTAACTACAGTATGCTTATTATATAATCTTTCACTTAGTTTTATTAATAACATCCTAATTTACAGTTTGTGTGGTAGGTGGGGGCACTCACCATCCACTCACTCGATGTAGCGCTGCTCTCGGGTATCTGCCCTTTCCTCTCCTCCATCCTTCTTTCCTTCAATCCTCTTCTGTCTTTCTTTCCTTCATTCTTTCCTTGTCCTTCTGCCTATGGGTGACTTTACACTCCCTCTTCTGTCTTTCTTGCCTTCATTCTTTCCTCGTCCTTCTGCCTGTGGGTGACTCTACACTGAGTGACAAGCCAAATGGTTTCCTGTACACCAGGAAACCATTTACTACACTGGGTGGTAACCATATAACCAAATTTTGGCACCTGGTGGTTTAGTGGGTAATTATGGCGCTCCAATCGGATTGAGCTGGTGAAGGTTTATATCCTAGGGGTGGTTGGGGTTTATTGCTCAAGGAATGCCATTCAGAGATGAGTGACGCTGGTCACTCTCATCTTAAATGTCAGGACCAACTTGCCTAGCCCCGGGCTTCTACACTTCTCTGTGGGGCGACATGGGATTGGATAATAAATGAATGAAAAAAAAATATACAGTTTGTTGTATCGCAAGTTACCTTGAGAACTTTATGCTAAAGATATTCAAAACTGAATATAAACTGTGTGGCCTCCTAAACCTGATGATTTTGCTCATAACAAAACAGAATCCTCTCTGAATCTATTATGACTAATGGTACCATAATTGTAAAATTTACACATACTGTACATGACAATCATTGACAAGATAATGGTCTCACACACACACACACACACACACACACACATACACACCTATACACATATACACACACACACACCTATACACACACACACCTGGTGAAACACACACACACACACACATACACACCTATACACATATACACACACACACACCTATACACACACACACCTGGTGAAACAATACACCTGCAACTCTGATGGACATGGTCGTTTAATGAGAACAACAGGTATTTGTCGTCTAAAACCTTGACTGACAACTCAGAATGGGTGATGCATGAAGCATATAGTGTTTGGCAGTAGATAGGTAGATAGTATACTACAGTAGATGTGCAGAGTACAACAGATAGACATCAGTAGAATAAACTAAACTGAAGCCTTCCTTTACTCAACACTGCTCTTAGAACATAAACTATAACATGGAGCATGAACAAGTATGAGTAAAACCACCATACCTTCAAAACAGATTTCTTTTGTTTTAATTACACACCGTAGGAAGAAATCATAACTGGAATCATGACTGCAAGGCACATAATTGTGCCTGTAATAGAATCTGAATACATTTGAATTGTTTAATTATAATCGTAATCAAGAAACGGCCATGTAATCGTAACTGTAATCAATTATACTGCCTGTGTAATCGCCCCATGTCTGCCTAGGTATGGGCTGAGGTAGGATTTGGAAACATGAAAAGTCAAAGTACAGGTGCAGAAGTGGGAGACTTTCAACAACATACACAGTGAAATTGGACAAACATTCACACACCCTGTGAGGCAGTAAAGAAATGCATACTCTAATAATATATAACATTCTGTGGATGCAATACAGTACTGTACTGCATCCACAGAATATTATACTTTTTGGTGGAATTCTGTACATACAGTATTATGTATCTGTAACCTATGTGTTACAGATACATAATACTGTACGTACAGAATAAGCAGAACATTTAATTATAAATATAAGACTATGTTATGCCAGGCTTGTGAAGTACAATAACCCACCTGATATGGAAGATACATAATGACTATGAGGCCTCTGACAATATAACGGAAGCAAGAACTGATGAGCCGGTGTAGAGTGACCCTGGGGAGGCGAGCCATCTGCTGCACCATCTGGTTCAGGAGGTGTGGGAATCGCCTCCACCTCATCATGTCCACTGACGATGACACCAGTGGGGTGGACTCCTCTGTCTCACTGGAACCACTCTCGTACCCACCGTCAGATGGGTAGTCTCGATTTACGGTCACCTTGTCTCTCGTTAAGTCTAGGATGCTGGACCCGACACTTGCATCCTCCAGTAACCCTTTGTCTCTACTGGATTTCACTAACACTATATCACTTTTCGTGGCTCTGCTTACTGAATCACCCTCTAAGTGCGGATCTTGAGGTTTGTAGGGTTTTTCTTGTGCAAATATAAGTGTAAGGAAGAGGCATGGCAGGAAAAGGACAAATATAACTGAGAATGCAGTCTGCTCCTGTGACCCCAGTATGAACCCTACCGAGGACCAGTCTATAGATACAATGAGATAGCCCAAGATGCAACCCAGGGAGATGCCAGCAGAATAGACAGTGAAGCCTCGAGTCTGTTCCCACTCTGGTGCTGTTGCCATCAGGTCCGACAACAGAGATTCACATGGGTTGAAGAGTGCCTGATAACTGTAGTCCAGCAGAATCACACCCACTGCTAGGATTATCATGCTGCACAAAGAGAGAACAAAGTCAGACATTCATGCATAAGTGATAAACTGAGACAAGAATGCAGTCATCCTCACTTACACGCTAGGACATATGCTGCCAATATGCAGGTTTAAGTGAAAAAAAACTTTAAGTGAAACATAATTTTGGTTCATGGCCAGTAAGTTAAAAACACTCATTTCTGACTTTAACTCCTAAAGCCCTGTAGCTGTCAAACGACAGTTATGGAAAATGTCGCATAAAGTTCTATGGCTGTCAACGATACGGAGGCTATAAAAAACTGGCGGTAGGTAGCACCACCCCTTTTATGATATATATGGGACCTAGCCAATGGGAAGTTAGAGATCAGGTGGTGGGAGGCATGATCTGGCCCCCTCCCCGGGTGTGGAGACCCCCCATCCCTAGGCCATCTCTCCACCTCCCTTTGCCCCATTGGATCCTGCCTTCTATGTCCCCTTCCACCCAACTACCCCCCATACCCCCTCTAGACCCTATTGTGTGTGTGTGTGTGTGTGTGTGTGTGTGTGTGTGTGTGTGTGTGTGTGTGTGTGTGTATTTACCTAATTGTGATATACAGGAAATGAGCTACGCTCGTGGGGTCCCGTCTCTGTTTCTCAATAAGTCAAATTTGGCCTTAAACTCATTTAAGTTTTTTGACCGGACGATCTCTTTGTCCAGGCTATTCCACAGGTCTATACATCTATATGGAAAACTAAATTTCTTGATGTCCTTCGAGCAGCTTGGCTTCTTTAGTTTCATTCCGTGTCCTCTTGTTGCTCTCTCATCCCACACAAACAGATTTTCTCTGTCAATTTTATCTACTCCTATCATGGTCCTAAACACCGCAATCATGTCACCCCTCTCTCTCCTTTCCTCTAAGGAGGGCAAATCCAGCCTTTCCAGCCTCTCCCTGTATGGCAAATCTGCCAGACTGGGGACCATCTTGGTTGCTGTTCTTTGTATTCTCTCAATCTTGGTTATATCTTTCTTTTTGTGTGGGGACCACACTACTGCTGCATATTCTAACCTGGGCCGGATCATGGCCACTATCAATTTTTTCATCATCTCCTCATCCATGTAATGAAATGCCACTCTTATATTGGTCAAGAGTTTATATGTCTCTCTCACTATCTTATTTATGTGCTTTTCAGGTGACAAACTGTCCTGGACCAGCACTCCCAAGTCTTTCTCTTCTCTCGCTTTTCCAATTGGTTCATTACCCATCAAATAATTCCATGATGGCCTCTTGGTACTTTTACCCATTTCCAATATTTTACATTTTTTTGCGTTGAATTTCATTTCCCACATCCGGCTCCAGACATATATCCTATCCAGATCCTCCTGTAGCATTTTACAGTCCTCTTCAACCTCTACCTTTCTCAAGATCTTTGCATCATCAGCAAACAGGCTTGCGTAGCTGTTCACTCCATCTACCATATCATTTACATAAATCAAGAACATTACTGGTGCCAACACCGAGCCCTGTGGGACACCACTTGTTACTTCCCTCCATCCAGATGTCCTGTCCTTTATTACTGTCCTCATTTGTCTGTCACTCAAAAAGTCTCTCATCCATTCCAGGAGGCTTCCCTTAAGTCCTCCTATATGCTCTAATTTCCATAATAGTCTCTTGTGGGGTACTTTGTCGAAGGCCTTCTCCAGATCTAAGTACACACAATCCACCCAACCGTCTCTCTCCTGTAGCACGTCAATCGCCCTTGAGTAGAAGCTCAACAAGTTGGAAACACATGACATTCCACTTCTGAATCCAAACTGACTTTCAGTCAAAATATTCATCTCTTCCAGATATTTTATCCATCTATCTTTCAGGATTCTCTCACACAATTTCGCAACCATACTGGTTAGGGACACTGGTCTATAATTCAGGGGTTCTTCCTTGTTTCCTCCCTTGTAGATTGGCACCACATTTGCCCTCTTCCATTCCCAAGGCACTTTCCCCTCTTCCAAGGAGCACAATTAAATTGTGAATCTTATCTGCCAGTTGTTCTCTGCATTCCTTCAGTACCCAATTAGAGATTCCATCCGGTCCTGGGGCCTTCCTTACATCTTGAGCTCCCAGTAATTTATACACTTCCTGCACTTCCACTTTTATATCTTTTATCACTACATTTCTAATCATTCCCTCTCCTTCCACAAACTCCCTTTCCTTAGTGAAAACCGACTGGAAACATTTGTTCATTACTTCAGCTTGCAATACTGCATCCTTGTAGACCTCTCCTTCTACTTTCAGTTTGGTGATTCCTTCCCTATGCTTCAATTTGCCATTAACAAATCTATAAAACAATTTGGGTTCATCCTTACATTTGTCAATTATACCTTTTTCAAAGTTCCTTTCTTCCTCTCTACGTATTCTTGTATATTCATTTCTAGTTCTTTTATATTCTTCCTTTTTTCTGATATTACTTCTCTTTTTCCATTTGTTCCATGCCATGTCCCTCTCTTTTTTCGCTATTATACACTTTCTATTAAACCACACCTTTTTCCTGTTTTCTTTCCCACTTACTCTTGGCACATATTTTTCCACTCCCAGATTGTAGAGGTCTAAAAAGATATCCCACTTCCTCTGTATCTCTCTTGTTTCTCTGAATTTTCTCCAGTCCGCATTTTCAAAAAATTGTCTCAATTCTGCAAAGTTTGTTTTCCCGAAGTTGTATCTTCCTTGCCTATAAAGCTCATCTCTTGGCACCACGTTCCCTATTATCATCTGGAACTCAATGACCACATGATCACTTTTTCCTATAGGACACAGATAATTAATTTAATGATTCAATTACATCAGGTTCTTTGGACAGTAGCAAATCTAATCTTGCTGGTGTGTCATCACCTCTGAATCGTGTCTCTTCTTTAACCCACTGTGTCATTACATTATTCATTGCTATATTTAACAATTTAGTGCCCCACGAATCTTCGCTGCCTCCCGAGTCCCATTCCTCCCAGTTCACCTCTTTACAATTAAAGTCACCCATTAGGATTATATTGTTGCTTTTCTCGATCACTTTCTGTAGATAACTAACCATGTCTGACAACATCTCCTGGTATTCATCGTCATTCCATGCTCTCGTCTTAGGGGGAACATATACAACTGCCATATCTCTCTTACCATTCTCCCCAGTTTCTAGTTTCAAATTTATGGCTTCGGCCCTGCCCTCTGCAATTTCCACAGTATCTACGTTTATGTTGTCCTTCACTGCTATCATCACTCCTCCTCCCATTTTTTCTTTTCTGTCTCTTCTCCATAATTTGTATTTCCCACCTCCCATATGAATATCAATATCTTCTTTCAATTTAGTCTCTACAAAGCACATAACATCAGGTTCGTGTGCCCTCAAAAAATCATTGATTTCTAACCTTGCCGATATTAGTCCATCAATGTTTGTGTACGCCACTTTCAAACTTTTTTTCATCGTTTCTTATTCTCTCGTCTCTCCTTCCTTCCGTCGGTACCACTTTCTCAATTTCTGGTCCATAACTCTCCAATAGAACTCTGTCTTCTCTTTCTCCGTTCGTTGTTCGTTTTTTATCTTTGCTTCCTTTACTAACTCCTTTAATTTAGCTCTTTCCTCTTCATTTGCATCTCTCCTAATCCAAACATTTTTAAACCCCTCTTTCTCTGACAATTTCCACGTTCTACTTATGATTTCATTCACTATTACTTGGGACAAACTTTACTTTCAAGGGCCTTGCCCCACCATCCTCGTACTTTCCTAACCTAAACACTTCTTCAATCTCTTCTTGGGCTTCATTGTTTCCTTCCATAACCACTGCTATTATTTCTTTAGCCTTGCTCAGTTCCTCTCTCTCTCTTTCAGATCTTACTGTCATTCGTTTTTCTTTTATTCCTGAGATTATCACACATTTTTTCTTGTCTGCTACATCCCTGACCAAAGATTCTCTACTTCTTAGTACTCTAACCACTTCCTTCTCCACTTTTTCCTTACTTTGTTGTTCTATGATTTCCTTCAAATTTACATTTCCTTCCTCCTGTATTTTCTTCCACCCCTTATGTTGCTCCTTAATTTCCTGAATATGCTCATCTTGCCTCCTCGATTTTGATTCGTATTCATCTAGTTTACTTTTTATTCTGTCCCTTTCTTCTTCCAACCTCTTATTCTCCCTCTTCAGCTGTTTTATTTCATTGGATGCGGATTCGTTATTCGCCTTTAATTCTGTAACTTCTTTTTCTTGTTCCTCACTACGTGTGCTAACTTTTTCCAGTCTATTCTGTAGGACTTTGATCTCTCTCTCTTGCTCTATGGTCCGTTCCTGCAGCTGCTTAATTACTTCCCATACCTTTTTTAACTCCTGGACATTCCTCTCCGCCGTTTTCTCTACACCTGCTACTCTTGTTTCTTGCAGCTTATCACTTCCTTTGCCTACATTTAGCTCGGTGAAGCCCACAAATTCCCCCTCGCCAGTTGTAAACAATCTTCCGTCTCTCTCCGCCATGATGCAACCATATGGAAACTTTCTTTTTCACTTTGTCTTGTATTTTTAGGGCCGAAACTTGCATTTTTTTAAACTAATATCCGACGGGACCACCACTCACGCATTCAACCACATAATCACAATAGGCTATCTCCTTTTCGCTGCTAGTTCTGCGATTATTTCCCCTCGATCCAGGAGCAGCTCCGTCTCTCTCCCTCTGCGACCTGTGTGTGTGTGGCAAACATATTCCCTTGATGCCCCCCCCACATTCTCTCCACCTCCCATTCCCCCTTGTTTCTCGAGGATGTCCCATTCTCACTCATAGTGAGGAGTGACTATTTTTTTATTTTTGATGGTTGATTGTGCAGTAACCATTAGAAATATGAGTGAGAAATACACATTTTCTGGTGTGTAAAATCAAGCTCTTCAAATCTATAAGACCAAAATTTATTTTGGTGCATTTTTTTTCTCTATCTATCTATCTATTGCCAGACGCCATAATCCCGTAAGGGGTGGCCATTCTCTATGGTAAATTTTTTTTTTGATGTTCTTTGACGTTTGATATTGCAGTAACTGTACGTCATATGAGAGTGAAACATACATTTGCAGGTGTGTAAATTCAAGCTCTTGAAACCTGTAAGAATTTTTTTTTACCTTGGTGAAAGTTCAAAAATCGGACCCTTTTTGCGGTTCTGGGGATAGGGGAGCTAGGAGATTTGTGGTCTTTAGGGGTTAAAACAACTTTGTAATGTATTACAAGCACCTTTAAATAAAGAAAAGGTATGAATTCATTACCACTTGGATGATGTGAATCAACTTTATGCGAAACAGCATACAATGAAAACTGACAGTGGAGACCAAGTGTGTATTTACCTATTTGTGGTATACAGGAATTGAGCTAAGCTCGTGTTGTCCTGTCTCCATATCTACATTTATCTAGTCTAGTTTTAAACACATGAATGTTTTTTACCTGCATCACCTCTTAGTCTAAGTCATTCCAAATACTTATGCTTCTGTTTGGGAAACTGAACCTTTTAAAATCATTAAGACATCTACTTTTCCTCAACTTGAAGCCATGACCTCTTGTTCTTCCATCATTCAACACAAAAAGATCCTCTCTATCCACCCTTCCCAATTCTCTTATATTTCTAAATATCGTGATCAAGTCACCTCTTTCCCTTCTCTCGCGCAGTGTTGGTAACTTCAGTTTTTCCAACCTCTCCTCGTAGGTGAGTTCCCTTAAACATGGTATCATCCTCGTTGCCATCCGTTGAACCCTCTCTAGTTTACCAATATGCTTCTTCAAATGAGGTGACCATACCTCAGCCACATACTCTAGTCTTGAAATATCATGGTCACTATCAACTCCCTCAGCATTTCCTCATCCATATAATTAAAAGCCACTCTCAAGTTGGTCAGTAATCCATAAGTTCCTCCAATGATTTTATTTATAAGCTTTTCTGGTGACAAGTCATCCTGAATAATCACTCCCAGGTCTTTCTCATCCTTTCTTTTACTAATTATCTCATTGCCCATTATATATGTCCAGTGCGGTCTTTTTTCACTCATTCCCATTTCTAATACATGACACTTCTTGGCATTAAAATCCATTTTCCAAGTCTGGCTCCAGCTGTGGAGTTTGACCAAATCCTCTTGCAGTTTTTTACAGCTATCAATACATTTAATATGTTTCATAATTTTAGCATCATACTCATGTAACTATTCAAACCATCTGGGAAACGCAGAGCCCTGGGGTATTCCACTAGCCATGTTTCTCCATTGTGAAACTTTGTCTCTTATCACTGTTCTCATCTGCCTTCCTATCAAATAATCTCCCATCCACTTTAATAGTTTCCCATGCACCCCTCCAAAGGTCTTCAACTTCCACAGTACTGTAGCCTCCTATAGGGCACCCTGTCAGATGCTTTCTTGAGATCAAGGTACACACAATCTGCTCATCCCTCTCTTTCTTGTATGACATCTATTACCCTACTGTAGAAACTTAATAGGTTAGTAACACATGATCTTCCTTCCCTAAAACCAAATTGTCTTAGTGTTATCACTTCATTTTCTTCTAAATGCTTTTTCTAATAATTTTCTCACAGATGTTACAAACATTAATAGTAAGTGCTACAGGCCTGTAATTGAGTGGATCTTCCCTATCTCCTCCCTTGAAGATTGGCACAATACTTGATCTTTTCCAATCTTTAGGTAACTCTCCATTTTCCAATGAGGTCTTAATGATGACATACACAGGCCACACTAACTGGTCTGCACATTCCCTCAGAATCCATCCAGCCACACCATCTGGTCCCATTGCTTTTCTCACATCCAAATACCTCATCAGCTGTAGCACCTCATTCACATCAGCTGTAATTTCAGCTATTCCCATCATCCTGGTTTCCATTTCAGGTTCCCTAAATTCCTCCTCCAACACACACACACTACAGATTGTTGTTCATTATTTCGCACAATTCTTCTCTTTTGTATGTTTCAACTCCATCCCTCAATCGTATTATACTGTCCTTAACTTTCATTTTACCATTTACAAACCTATAAAATAGTTTTGGCTCTTGTTTACATTTAGTTAAAATATCTTTTTCATATTTCCTTTCTTCTTCTCTCTGCACCCTTACATATTCATTTCTTACCTGCTTGTATTTCTCCCAAGCCTTTTCACTACACCTTCTCACTGTATTCCATGCTCTTTTTTTTGCCTCATGTGCCATTCTACATCTGTTGTTACACCACTCGTTCTCCCTTTCCATAGCTGCAGATAATGTTGGGACATATTTAATAACTCCTGTTTTATATACTTCTATCAAAAACTCATATTTCTCATCAACATTTGTGATCGTATTCATTTTACTCCAGTCTACATTTTGGAAAAAGTTCCTCAGGGAAGCAAAGTCAGCCTTCCCATAATTGTATCCATTTTCTCTGTGTTTTTCATTTCTTTCTCCTTCCCTTACTCCTGCCACTTCCATCTCAATAACCAGATAATCACTTTTACCAAAGAGGCATTGGTAGATTATGTTCCTCACATCATTTGAGTCCTTTGTGAATACTAAGTCGAGTCTTGATGGTTCGTCGTCACCCCTAATTCTTGTATTTTCTTTAACCCCTTAACTGCGGGTCGTCACTTCCGTGATGCTCGGGCGCAATGGATCATACCGCGGGGCATCACTTTTGTGATTCTGTGTTGTTTTGAATTCACCCGGGCTTTTAGGTGGTGACTTGTATCATCTATCAGCACTGCCAGTGTCCAACAATAGTCAGAGCTGCTAATGTCATCAGTACTCCCATCCATTGTTGACAATTTAGCCATTTTCCCCCATTCTAGACTCCCCTCCCTACCTCCCCTCCATTACCCTCTCGTGTCGTCTGCTCAGCCGCTCTGCGCTACACAAATCTTCCCTGGATTTTTCCACTGATTTCATCCATTGAAATGAGCCCTATGCCCTATTCTTATACAAAATAATGTATATATATATATATATATAATATATAAAATAAGGTAACTGATAGTGCCATACACCTGGAATTGGCTAATTATCACTCAGCAACATCCAACCTGCACTCGTTCGCTAATTTCCCCTGCTTTTTTCCCTATGAAATATGATGTATGAGCTATTCTCGTAATATAAACGTATATAAGAAAGGAAGGGAGAAGCCCGAGTGATATTTATATTCACCTGGAACCACCTAATTTATTATGTATTGTCTAGATTTCCTACGACTTATTTCTTAGCATATACATTAGCAGCTGACATTTTCAACTCTTGGCTACCGAGATACGTACATTCAGTTCACTCTCGTCCTTCAAGGTGGAATCATGTCGCAGTCGCGCCCCTCCATTTCTGCCGCTTTTGCGCCCATAATAAAAGGCCCTGTGACCTCTACCCCTACTAAACATCATGTGGGAAGCGGTAAAGGACTGTAGATACATATAAGTGTAATAAAGTACTAAAAATAATAAAGTGTGAGTGTGTATATGAATATGAAATGACAGAATACGAGCGTCGAATTAGCGCGAGTGGGAGGCTCTTACGCACTTGTATTTTACATTGCTTTCACTTTTTTTTTTTTTTTTAGTATGGATTCCAAACTACTTGGAAATCACTGAATAGTGTTTCTAGTGATAATATCAGGCAGTGGTATTCATATTACGAGATGTCGGGAAGTGTAAAGTGGAGACTTAGTTACCCAACTTCAGAAGTCTCCACAGGTCCTACGGTAGTTGACGAGTGCTAAAAAAAACATCCCAGGAGAAAGCTGAAGGTATGTGCCATATGCATATGTAATTACAATATTCTAGGACTAATAACTGATTTTTGGCAAATATTTTTAAAAAGTCTGTCAGAGTGCGGATTTGCCCCACGGGATGGGCATGGCGCGCCTCCGACAACCCTGCGGTTAAGGGGTTAATTAATTGGGTTAACATGTTTTCCATCACCAATTCCATTAATTTATTTTCCCATGATTCCTCATTGTTCCCAGCATCCATACTTTCCCAACCAAATTCTCTACAGTTAAAATCTCCCATTATTATTATTATTCTACTTCTTTGTTCAATTAACATCTTTAGTTTAATAATGGATTCTCCTGTTTACTGTTCGTAACCTTCTTTTGTCCATGCCCTAGTTTGAGGGGCATATAAAATACTATTACATCTATTTTTTCTCCATAACTGTCCTCAGTTTCAATTCCCAAAAGTTCAGCCATGGTATTTTCAATTTATATTTTGCTCTTAGGTCATTATGGGTCAAAACCATTATACTTCCCCCAAACTTGCTTTCTCCATCCTTCCCCCAAATGTTATAATTGTTCCATCCAAAGAATTTTGTTTTAACATCTCGCGGAAATTTAGTCTCCACCAAGCAAACAATTTCAGGTTTATTTTCATTTATATAGTCTCCAATTTCCTCTTTCTCAGATATTAACCCATCTATATTACTATAAATGATGCTCAGATTTACTGCACTGATTTTATTTTTACTCATTCTTCTCTTTTTCATATTCGTACCCATCCCCATTGTTTCCTTCACTTCTAGTTCCTCACATACCACTTCCTTACTTTCATATCCATCACTCTCCAAAAAAAAAGTTTTACGTGTGTGTGTGTAAAAATAAAGTTCTCATACATAGATTGCTATCATTTTAACAAACTTATGTAGCAATTATAATCAGAACAATAACTATACAACAGAAGTTTTATTAAACCAACATAGATGACATGATTCTACCAACTAAGGATGCAGAATATTCCCCTTCAGTGTGAGGAGGTCTCTCCTATGCTGAACAGAATAATCTGGTAGTAACCCCAAAACAAAGTAAAATCTACATTTTTTTTTTTCTTTTTTTTAAAGATTGCAGCCAACTTATTTAGCTCAAAGGATCTCTCACAAGTTTAACATAAACTTCTGGCAACTGCTGGAATATAACAAAAAAAACATCCTCTTGCTGCAGGGGAAGTATATGTAGCCAAACTCTGCTCATGAGGAGTGGGAAGCTAAACAACTGAATTACCTACATATTTACCTAACTACCTTTAAGAAAACAAAGTCCTACTGTATAGCAGTAGCTATGAAACATGTAACAAAGAGCTGCCCAACAACTTGTAACTTTTAACTTCCATGTATCTGCTCAAGTGCTATAGTATATCTGATGGTGCCTCATTAACTTGTATAAATTTAGGCACACACACTTCCAAAATAAATGGGCTTTCACTTTAGCATACTTCAGAAATATCATATAGCAACAGAAGTCCTTGTCATATGTTACAGTTTTATGTCTGGCTTTATGATTATGTCAACAGTATATTGCCCCCCAAAAAACTGTTCATTAAGTTCCATTACTATTTTTACAGTTATTTACCAACTTCCCCTAATTTACAGTGCTGACTGTATATCAGAATTTGTAACAATTTGAAGCACATCCCTAACATAAAGGCTTAATGAACATTACATAACTCATACTGTCAGGACTCTTGGTGGAAGAGGATTTTTTTTTTTTCCCCCCACGAAAAACAAAATCACCTAGAAAGAACTCACAGAGCACATACTGCTGCCAATGCCAATAAAATTTGTGATTTATGGCTCTAATTCCTCTTCCTTACCAGATGAATACTTTTACAGTCTCTCAGTCAATTAATTCTATGGTCTTAATTTGCCCTGTTAGACGAATTCATAGAGTACATACCTCCAGTGATGACAATAAAATTTATTACTGTATTTCCTGCATCCATATTCACCTCAAATCAGCAATTCTTCCTTGACCCACTGCCCACCTATCCACCAAATTTCACTGAAATTTGATGACAGCTTTTTAAGATGTGCAAAACAGACAAATACAGAGAATGACATGGGTGAATGCATAACCTCTTTCAACTTCACTGGTAGAGTTAATGACAGATACAGTATACCATACCAGATACAAGACAATTAAAAAAGGTTGGTTGTATGAATTCTGAGACTACAAAAGATTCTTTTTAAAATCCTCTAAATTATTAGCCTAAAAGTGATACACTAAGCCAATTAGTCCATGCGGTCATGTACAGATGTTTTACTACTACCACTCGTAGCAAAGTTACTATTCGTCGTAAAGAGCTCAACTGGTCTCGTTTTGAAGGCTGGTAATTGTACTTCATCATAAAATGTTCACAAAAAGCAATATATGCAAACTAAAATGCAATAAAAGTGAGCAGAATTTAGCTGACTTGCAAAAATTGTAGTGATGTTTTACTACTACTGCTCATAGCAAAGCTACTATTCATCATAGAGAGCTCAACTTGGTCTCATTTTGAAGCTAAGCAATTGTACTTTATCATACTGTGATAAAAAAAAAAGTAATATACACAAAATTAAAATGCAAAAAAAGTGAGTCAAATTTAGCCAACATGCAATTTTTATTTATTTTTTATCATCATCCAATCCTACGTTGCCCTATGAGGAGCGTAGGCAACTTGGTCCTGACATTTAAGATGAGTGTGACCAGCCTCACTCATCCCTGAGTGGCATTACGTGAGCAATAAACCCCAACCACCCCTTGGATATAAACCTTCACTGTTCAATCCGATTGGAGTGCTGTAAATTACCCACTAAACCACAAGGCTATTATCTGGCTATATGGTTACCATCCAGCATATTAAATGGTTTCCTGGTGTACAGGAAACCATGTGGCTTTTCACTCAGTGTAGAATCACCCACAGGCAGAAGGAAGAGGAAAGAATGAAGGAAAGAAAGACAGAAGACTGAGTGTAAAGTCACCCATAGGCAGAAGGACGAGAAAAGAATGAAGGAAAGAAAGACAGAAGAGGATGGAAGGAAGGAGGGATGGAGGAGAGGAGAGGGCAGACACATGAGCGCAGCACTGCATCGATTGGATGGTGAGCGCCCTCACCTACAGCAAGAATTTTACTTTGAAAATT
>JAGKTI010006354.1:0-17008 GCA_018397915.1 Birgus latro
TGTGGATTAGTGCCCCGGGCGTGTTTGTGGATTAGTGCCCCGGGCGTATTTGTGGATTAGTGCCCCGGGCGTATTTGTGGATTAGTGCCCCGGGCGTATTTGTGGATTAGTGCCCCGGGCGTATTTGTGGGTTAGTGCCCCGGGCGTATTTGTGGGTTAGTGCCCCTGGCATATTTGTGGGTTAGTGCCCCTGGCATATTTGTGGGTTAGTGCCCCGGGCATATTTGTGGATTAGCGCCCCGGGCATGTTTGTGGATTAATGCCCACCATAGGAGTTGCTTACTATAACTATATTCAGTAACTGATTATTTTTGATTGGTACTTACAAAATCTATCTCTGTCTATAGCCCGACGCCCTAATCCCGCAAAGGGTGGCCGCAGACAAAACGCCTCCAAGTACCTCTGTCACCCACCATTTGCCTACCCTTCCCCCAGCTCACTCCCCCCTCCCTCATATACCGTTCAACTCCATCCCTCCACCTCATCCTCGACCTTCCCCTCCCTCTCCCTCCTTCCACCCCACCTGCATACACCCTCTTAGTCAGTCTTTCATTCTCCATTCTCTCCACAAGTCTAAATCACCACAGTGTATTTCTCATAATCTTCTCAACCACATCCACCCCACAACGTTCGTTCCTTCACTTCTTCATTCGTCAACCTGTCCTCCATGTCACTCCACATGCTCCTCTCAAGTAACTCATTTCCACTGCTCTCACTCTTGACTTGTTACCCTTTAGCAAGGTCCATGCCTCTCTTCCATACGTCAGGGTAGGGATCACGATACTATCATGCAGTGACTTCTTGACTTCCATACTCACCTCCCTATTTCTCATCACTGCTGTCAATGAACCAACAACCTTCCTTCCCTGCTGTACCCTTTCAAGTATTTCATCCCCAAAACTTCCATCCTTACTCATCACACTGCCCAAGTACTTGAATGCACTCACATTCTCCATATCCTCACCATCCAACCTCACTGTGCATTCTGTGACTTCATTCTTCTCAAACACCATAACTTTACTCTTGTTCACATTGACTTTCGGATTCCTCTTTTTACACACTGTCCCAAATTCATTCACCAAACCTTGCAACTCCCCTTCCTCTTCACTCAACAATACTGTATCATCAGCAAACAACAACACTGGAATCTTCCACGTCTCTCCCTCATTCATTAGAGCCACCCCCACATCCACTGCCCTACCTTGCACCTCCTTTATAACCCCATCCGTGTATATATTAAACAGCCATGGAGACATCACACAACCCTGTTTCAGTCCCACTTTCAGATCAAAGAACACACTTAGTTCACCATCCACTCGCACAGTGGCCTTAGCTCCTTCATACATGCTCTTCACAGCACTCTACAATTTCCCCTCCACTCCATATATTAATATCTTCCACATACTTTGCCTATCTATTGTCATAAGCTTTCTTCAAGTCCATGAAGGCAGCATACATTTTTTCCCTTCTCTAGATACTTCTCCACTAAACATCTTAGAACAAATATCTGATCTACACATCCATTCATTTCCTAAATCCCCCTTGTTCTTCTCCAACTCCTCTGTTGTATGCCTAACCCTATCAATAAGTATTCTATCATATATCTTTCCAGTCACACTCAGAAGGCAAATACCCCTATGGTTACTACATACTTCTCTCTCCCCTTTTCCTTTATATAAAGGAACAATTATACCCGATTTCCAGTCCTTACAAAATGCTGCTACGAATTACCAAGAAGCAAGATTCTGTTCACCTGACTGAACTGCCACTCCCACAGCTTTTAATGTAAAGAAGTCGTGACTGCAGGGAATCTGAGTAATGTTTATGGGCAGGAACGACTCTACTGGTTACTATAGTTCATTTACTTAACTTGGCCCAGATTTTCGTCCTATTGCAGCTTATTTCACAAAGCTTGGTGGCTGAAAAAATAACTGTTCTACATCCATTACTTAGCACTCCTTCGTGAATATTTAATTTCTTGTAGCGCAGCGTTCAAGATGATGACAATTTTAGGCCAGTTAAGAGTAAATAATTAGTTCGAACCTCCTATCAAACTCATTGTCCATCAGACTGAAAGAGGTTAAGGGACTTAAGAAAAGTGCGGTAGTACATGTATAATTTTATTTTTAGAATAAACTCTAATGACTGTCATTTTGCAGGAGGTGAGTGATGGATGAAACTCTGTTGTTACAACGCAAATCGGCTTCACCGGGAAGACTACCAGGCTGCTTCCCTTGGTGGCACTGAGAAAACTTGCAGGGACCTCCTGGGGATCGAACCTGTGGAGAGAAATCGCTCTGAATGGGGAGTCTGTCACCCGACGACCATACGTGATCGAAGAACCCGCACTCTCCTTTTGGGAATGGTGACTGGAGGATCACCACTGGGACTGGGCTGTTCTAACCACTACTCCATCATGCATTAAATATCAGGTGAGTAAATTTCCAGCTTGTCAACTGGTTGCGTTGACCCACTGAGACCGGGGATGTCTTCAGTTTTATTCTTGCCATCTGATGACTGTCTCACCAAGGAAATTTTTGCAAACTGGAGGGGTCAGATAGTCTTCATTAACAATTTAAAAGGCTAGACGTTTCCTTAAGATGAAAAAAATTGTCCAGTAATAAAAAAAATCCCAGCAGACTATCTCAGTGAAAGGGTTAAGGATTCACCGAAACTTTTTCACGTAACAAAACTATACTCTCCCAAAGCTTGAATAAACTGGAGAGTCAATGAGCCTTTGAGGTACGGGAGCCTCCTCGGTTACTAGTCAAATCAGCCCTCCCATGAAACACTGCCATCAGCTGATCGAAAAGGGGTTATATATTTACAGGGTCAGCAACTTTCAATAGTTACCATTGCTTGCTGGTATCCCAAATGCTCCTTGGGTCACTACAGTACTAATATTTACTGAAAAACTGCCATTACACCAGTGTCACTGCTTCGTGGCAGTTTATATTTATTGTATGTACGTATTTTGTATAGTTATAGGAATATTGTAAGAAAAGTGCAGAATATATTGGACGGGTGTCTTCGAGAGAAGTGAAGCCGGTGAATGTACAGTGAGATTGGATGGGAAGGATATGGAGAATGCGAGTGAATTTAAGTACTTGGGCAGTGTGATGAGTAATGATGGAAGTCTGGAGGGTGAAGTGCTCGAAAGGGTACAGCAGGGAAGGAAGGTTGCTGGTTCGTTGAAAGCAGTGATAAGAAACAGGGAGGTGAGAATGGAAGTGAAAAAGTTGTTACATGGCAGTATTGTGGAACCAACTCTGACATATGGAAGTGAAGCTTGGACCCTGTTGGAAGGACAGAAGTCAAGAGTGAGAGCAGTGGAAATGAGTTATTTGAGAGGAGCATGTGGAGTCACATGGAGAGACAGACTAACAAATGAGGAAGTGAAGGAGCGTTGTGGTGTGGTTGAGGACGTGATGGGAAGCGTTAGGAGAAACACGTTAAGGTGGTTTGGGCATGTGGAGAGGGTGGAGAGTGAAAGACTGACGAGGAGAGTAGGTGAGTGAGGTGGAGGGGGCGAGAGGGAGGGGGAGGCCGAGGATGAGATGGAGGGATGAAGTGGAGAGGTATATGAGAGAAGGGGGTGTGAGTTGGGAGCGTGGTAGTGAAATGGCAGGGGACAGAGTGACATGAGGCGATTTGTTTGTGGCCACCCCGTTCGGGATTAAGGCGTCTGGCAATAGATAGATAGATAGATAGATAGATAGTTATTCTCTAAACGATTTGGGATGAAAGTACTAGTCTTGCTGTAAACATGCCCTTCAATTCAGCAGTTAGGTGTTTTCTGTAGAGTAAATGAAGGCGTTTAACCTCTAAACTCTGAAAAATCTTGACTTTGCAGAAAGGGTAAAGAGTTAAAATGCAGTGTTTGTCAGACGTTTGGCGGTCATCCTTAAGAGGATTAGAATTATAGCTACTGAACTTTAATATTTATAGCTGAACTTTGAATCTAAAAATGTTATTAAAAACTGCAAACTGAATTTGAACTAATAGTTGTTTCACATGTTTTGATGCCCATGCCAGATAGTGCTTGACCCTTGATGTCCCTGTTGAGTGGGGGTGTCTTTCCTGCACCTGTCGGAGAGGGGATGGTGGTGGTGCCGCCCCTCCTGCCCCTGCCGAAGAATGGTGGTTGTGATGGTGGTGCCCCTCCTACTCTGCTGAAGAATGGTGGTGGTGGTGGTGGTGCCCTTCCTACCCCTGCTGAAGAAAGGGGGTGATAGTAGTGCCCCTCCTACTCCTGCCGAAGAATGGTGACGACTGGTGCCTTTCTTATCCCTGCTGAAGAATAATGGTCCTCCCTGCCTAACCCTTCTGAAGAATGGTGGTGGTGCTCCTTCTCCTACCCCTCCTGATGAAGAATGGTGATGATGCCCCTCCTACCCCTGCTGAAGAATGGTGGTGATGGTGCCCCTCCTACCCCTGCTGAAGAATGATGGTGGTGATGGTGGTTCTCCTCCCATCCCTGCTGATGAAAGGGGGTGATAGTAGTGCCCCTCCTACCCCTGCTGAAGAATGGTGGTGATGATGCCCCTCCTACCCCTGCTGAAGAATGATGGTGGTGCCCCTCCTACCCCTGCTGAAGAATGGTGGTGATGGTGGTGCCCCTCCTACCCCTGCTGAAGAATGGTGGTGATGTTGCCCCTCCTACCCCTGCTGGTGAAAGGGGGTGATGACTGGTGCCTTTCTTATCCCTGCTGAAGAATAATGGTGCTTCTCCTCCTACCCCTGCTGAAGAATTGTGATGACGGTCCTCCTGCGCTCCTGCCAAGACTGCTTCCTTTGCTGCTTTATTTTGCTTGAATGTGATTGTAACGTGTAAGTTACTGTTAAATATAAAAAACAAATTGTCTTTCTTGTTTCTTTATCTTTCTTTGCCTAATATCTTGATTTATGTATACTTGAACTTTACTGCAGCGTGTTTGGTACATGAAACTGTAAAGCGGAAAAAATGAAACTACTACTTGAGGAACATTACTTTATTCATTGAAACATACAAAAAAAAATTCCCCCCATTCATTGGAAACATACAAAAAAATCCCCCTCCCCCCCAAAAAAAAATACAGGAAAATAAATGAAAACATTTCTGAAGCAAAATTCAGAAAAACAGGGAAAAATGGGAAAAAAACCGGAAGAAATGGGGAGAAAAACGGGAAAAATGCGATTTTGGCGCTCCAAAAATATATACTAAGTCGATTGCACGATTTAATGTGACCAGGTCATGCTCAGAATTTTTTTGCAAAATTTTAATCAAAAGACTGTCCGGAGATAAGTTGAAAATTAGAAAACCATTAGCACAAACGAGTCAAAGAAAAGAGCATCCCCACCCCCTTCCCCCTCCCTCCCTCACCCCAAACTACTGGTAGTGGGATGATGGAGGGGAGAAAGAAGGGGGTGGGGAAGCTGGGAAAAAAAAAATGGGAACAAAAATTCGCCTGTTACTCCACTGCCTCTGCTTCACACTTAAGGGCATGTCAGTCACTTTCCTCTTCTATGGCATCATAATGAAATAATCCTCTATGGGCAGAAAAACAGCAAGCCTCTCTCAAATTATATTAGCCACCAGAGGAACGTGACAAGCAGGTGGAATATTGACGAATTTTTGTCCCAGAGTGTACAGTACATAACAACGCACACGGACGGCCATCTTGGATTTGAGTTGCCAGCTAGTAACATTTTGAGCTAATTTTTGGACTTAGTTTATTTTTTGAGCTGCCAAAGTTGCCAATTAGTATTTTTTTGAAACTGCCAAAGTTGCCAATTAGTATTTTTTTCCCAATTTTTGGACTTAGTATATTTTTGAGACCAAGGTTGCCAGCTAGTAGATTTTCAGCGAAATTTTGGACTTAGAATATTTTTCAGATGGCAAGATACTAATATAAAACTAGTAGCTGGTAAGTTAGTTAATGAACGACTTTTTGGACTTAAAAATTTCTCTGACACTACTGTGTATGTTAATTTTTTTTAACTTATTATTCTGAGAAGCCAGAAACCAAATATTACCAGACTGAATAGCCAGTTACTTAGTTACTGAATGATTTCGGACTCAGTAAAATTTTAAATACGACAATATAGATCTCGGTTAACTTTCAGAAATAGCTGAACTTAGTAGGAAGCTTATGCCGAAATACTGTATGCTGAAACACCTAAATAAAAAGGGGTTTATGCCGAAATACTGAATCTGGATGACTACGCAGCTAATGAATTTCTAGACACTTAAATTCGACACCTCAACGATGATCTATATGAAAAACATTTACGAAATCTCGGACTTGGCAAATTTTCAGTGGATATATTACAGGGTGGTCCATATATTACCCACTCAATTCTCGCGTGTTGCTGGAACGGCTCAATCGGCGTTGCCAGTTATTTACATTAGTGCTTGAGAGGGACACCTTCATGTGGGGACGCTGTTGATAACCGAGCAATGGAGCTGCCTTGTCATAAAAATGTCCCGTCTGTATCCATCCAAAAGGTAGATTATTGTATTTATTTATTTATTTATTTATTTATTAATGCTAGGAAGAAGGAACTAAAGAAAGACAACTTGAGTCAGCCCGAGGTCACTTACACAACAACAACAATCCCTCATAATATTTTACTCTCCATCGTCCTTTTAATGTTTTATAGTCTGCCTTTATACGTGCAGTTATTTAAGGGTTAACTAGATATTACTCGAAGCATCAAAATATCTCCACTTCCCACACCAGCAGACTGAGCCGCCCTCGAGACGTAAGAGAATTAGGATGCGTAATATATGGAACACTTTGTACATGAAATTTACATAACCGAGTAGGGAAGTAGCCTAGTCTACAGCCTTATTTAGAACATTTAAATTGTGATGCGGAAAAACATATGAAAAGTTTGAATTATAAGTTATTTTCTCGAAGACTTTTTGAAATCGGATTAAAATTTGGGATGTTGAAATTACGGAGTTTGTCCCTTCACTACGATGACGTATTATCAGTAGAATCTCGCTGTCTCCACACGGCTTTATTCTGTTTTTCCTATTATACAATCCCTTATTCTACCTACCTATCATGCAATCATTTACTCTTTATCTATAATTTAGTCCTATATTCTATCTGTCATCTAATACTTTATTTCATCCTATCTATCATTCAGTCACTTATTCTATTCTTTCATCCAGTCCTTTTCCTGTCATTCAGTTCTTTATTCCATCCTATTTATCATCCAGTACTTTATTTTCTCCATCGTCCAATCCTATATTCTATCCTATGTATCATTCAGTCCTTTATTTTATCACCCAACCCTATATTCTCTCCTGTCTGTCATCCAATCCTTTATTCAGTTGCATCATTCAGTCCTTTATTATCTCATCGGGAGCGTAAAGGCCTGCAACGTCATGCAACATTGGAGTCATGCAACGTCTTCTTTACCTCTATGCTCATTTACTAATTCCCTCAGCGTAACACCAGCCTCCCTTCCCTGCTGTAACCTTTCTTTCACGTCATCCTATAAACTCCCGCCCTTCCGCATAACACTGTCCAGGTATCTGAAGGCAATCCGTTTTCCATTTCCTGACCTTTCTGTCTCAGTATGCATTCCGTTACATTATTCATCTACATTCCCGTTCGAATTTCGTTTCTCACACAACAGTACGGGCATTTTCCACACCCTACTCCCTTTCTCTCACTAAGGGCACTCCAGCATTCACAGCCTTGCCTAGTATGTCTCTCACAGCATCCACTCATTATGGGTTGGTAGATAAAATGAGTGCCTAGGGTAACACTTAGGGAAGGCAACTGTGGTAGCCTGGATGATGCAGTGACCTTGCAACCAGGGCTATTGGGTGCAATACCCGACACAAGCTTAAAGGCCTATGCTACTGAGATGGGCACCGTGGCTAAGCCCCTTATGGCGTCTGCCCCACCCTTACCATAGATTAACCATGGAGATTTCATACATCGCAGTCAGTAAAAAAAACAAAAAAATCGTTTTCCACACTCAGTACCAGCCTCGCTTCCTCCTATATTCTCTTAACATTCAACAACATCCCATCACCCTACGTATTCCCAACACCTTCCACATTCCCTAAGCATGTCTCCTCCACCATGTGCTTTCTCCACATCCACGAAATCCCACCTAAGTTGAGTAAAATCGTCTGAAAGCAGCTGGAATGAAGTGTGGAAAAAGCGTCGTCGGACTGAATGGGTAAACTTCCTGACCAAAACCTAGTTAAGAATTACTGGCCTGTGTCCTGGTTAAGAAGAAAGATAACGCCATCGTAGTGAAGGGATTTTTTTTTTTTTAATTCGATATCTGGATCAGTCTGTACCAGCTTCATTAACCGGAGTTTCAATCTTTCGAGGGGAAAAATGTATGAGTAAATAAACAAAACTTCAGTCTCGACCGCTTTTCGATCAGATAATATAACTATAATATTCGACAAGTAATGAATGTCAGAGCTCCATTATTTCGGCATAAAAAAAAAAGAACTTCAGAAAAGTTCCATAACGACTAATTTCTCAGAGCAACATATATGCTGGCTTGTATTGAAAGTATATATAATTTCGAATAGTCTTTTAATGAGTGACAGAGTTCCAATATTTCTACATAAAAAAAAAAAAAAAATAGAACTCCAGAAAAATGTCCATAGCTCGATTTCAGATCAATAAAATAATTGCTGGCTTTTACTTCTTATATGAGAGGCCGTACGTGTGCGCTGCTAAAATGAATGTTGAATTCTAAGTGGCTTTGAAGGTTTCGTAATACCTCTTTCATTAGCAACTTATTCTGCACATTACACCACGGTATCTTCTCGTATGTTACTAAGATCAACTCTGTCGATTCTAGAAATATATGGATAACTGACTTTATATCTATTTTATTTATATATCTATCTGTCTATAGTTCTACGCCTTTATCTCTAAAGGACTATCCTCACACAAACCGCCTCCATGTCACACTGTCCCCTGCCATCACGCTGCTCTCCCTCCAACTCACACCACCCTCACTCATATACCTCTCCACCCAACCCTTCCATCTCATCCTCGGTCTTTCCCTGCTCCTCTCTACCTCTATCTCACTCATATATGCTCTCCTGGTCAATCTTTCGTTCTCCAACCTCTCCAAATGACCAAACCATCTCATATTACTCCACCAAATACACATCAACACCATAAATCTCCTTAAAGTCTTCATTTGTCTGTCTCGAAACAACTCCACATGCTCCACTCAGATAACCCATATCCACCCTCCTTACTCTTACGTCCTTCCAACACATCCAAGTTTCACTCCCATACATTAGAGCGAAAATCAAAATACTGCCATGCAATGACTTCTTTACATCCATGCTAACTTCCTTATTCCTCATCACTATCTTCAGTATACTTGCAACCTTCCTTCCCTGCTGTACCCTATCCTGCACTCCATTCTCTAAACCTTCCTCCTTGCTCATCATATACCTAAATACTTGACGACACACACATTCTCCATTTCCCGACCATCCAACATCACTTTGAACTTACTGCCTTCACGCACAAGCACACGCACACGCACACACGCACACACACACACTCTCTCAGTAATCTTCAGCCTCTGTCCTGCCTTATATTTCTTTCACAGCCCTATCCTTATATATATACTGAACAACCATGAAGTCATCCCAAATCCCTGCTTCAGTCGATATAAATAGCATACAAGAGGACGTTAAGGTGTAATATGCAAAATAAATCGCTAAAAAAGGAAGTCCTACGAGGCCTCCCATGCCATTCAGAATACGAGCCTAATATTTATTTTGCAAGAAGGCCAAGGACAAGGTGGCGGTAATCTGTGCATGGCGTGTGTTTATAAAGGAATCGAACACATTTTAACTCTGAAGAAATCTCTGTAGTAATGAGAAATATTAGCATCAGAAAGCACTGTGGGCGTTTTGTTTTTACGCTATTATTAACCCCAGTGCTGGAGTGGAATTCCTTCACTGGGTGGCATCGAAGTAACCAGTTGGCTCCTCTGCCTGATTATACAAACGTTTCCCAGCTCCTGCTCCATCCCCTCAAAAAAGACAATGGTGAACTGCAGGGGAATTTTAGCCATCATAGTCACGTCCAGAGGAGCCTGGGTCGCAACAACAACTAAAATGATAGCAATAACAACATTCATCTCTGTACTATGATAAAGAAGTATTTCATATCCATAAGAGTGGAAAAAAAAATTAAAAATCAGTCTTATAAAGGCCCTAAGCTTAGCAAACTTTGTGAATACACACCATGCTTGTCTCTTGCTCTTCTTGTAAAAATAATATGAATACATAAATACATCAATAAACAAATAATAAATGAACAATAAGTAAATTAGTAAATAAATCTCACTTAGAAGCAAATTTCACTAAGTTATTTTTCAAGGCATTTTTACACAGTGGCGGATCCAGTGGGGGGCTGAATGAAAAACGATAATGTACTGCTTATTTGAAAATTATTATTAATGTTATTAATTTTAGTATTATTGTTATTATTATTATTATCATTATTATTATTTCTATTATTATTATTATGGTTATAGGTGGGGGCGCTCACCATCCACTCACTCGATGTAATGCTGCTCTTGGGTGCCTGCCCTTTTGTCTTTTCCTTCTTTCCTTCCTTCTTCCCCTGTCTTCCTCTCCTTCATTCTTTCCTTTTCCTTCTGTCTACGGGTGGCTCTACACTTAGTGACAAGCCAAATGCTTTCCTGTACACCAGGAAACCATTTACTACGCTGGGTGGTAACCATATAACCAGATTATGGCGTCTGGTGGTTTAGTGGGTAATTAAGGATCTCCAATTGGATTGAGCCTGTGCAGGTTTATATCCAAGGGGTGGTTGGGGTTTCTTGCTCACATAATGTCACTCAGGGATGAGTGGACCAACTTGCCTAGCCTCGGGCCCTTACGCTTCTCATGAGGCAACACTGGATTAGATGATGAATGAAATTATTATTATTATTTTTTTTATTCTAGGGAAGATTTAACTTGCTGCCATTTTCATAGCGTTTGAGTGACAGTCTTCATTCTTTGCCATGTTACAGTACTGGTTGGCCGCTTCATCTGAAGAAATGTCATCCTGATCCGACCACCGGAACCCGGATAGGAGCCAGAAAAAATTGACCCTAAAGCTCAGGAACCACTCAAGTTTGAGGGGTGACATTTTGATGGCATATACCTGGGATATGGGCAGAGTGCAGTGCTTACTATAGTCCAGATCACATCATTATTCTCTGATATCGCCTATGGCCCAAAATTTTGGACTACTCAGGAAAACAGAGAAGTCATCTGATTTTACTCGTACATGAAAGAATAAAGCTAAAACCACCAAACTTGGCGGACTTACAGATCTTGATGACCTAAGGTCACATGCAGATCAGTGACCTTGACCTCAAGGTCTCTTTATAGCTCAGTCTCTAGTAGGTAATGGCTGTGGGAAGTTTTTCTTTATCAAAATTGTCCTTGAACAGTTTTACGGAGTTCTAGTTAATAATAAAAATAGTAGTAATACTAACACTAAGACTAATACTAATACTATTAATAATAATAATAATGATAATAATAATAATAATAATAATAATAATAACAATAATAATAATAATAATGATATTCATGGACATAAATGAATTGTGTCATTGTCTTCTCTGTTTGTCATACATTCCTTTATTTATTTGGAGAATAGGGCGCCGAGGCTAGGCTGCTTAGTAATGATATTTAAGGCAAGTTACCAGTCCCCTTTCCTTGAGTACTATTATGTGAGCAGTAAACCCCAATCATCCCTCCGATATAAACCCTTCAGTCATTATTCACTCCCTGTACTACGTTTTTCTTTTTTTATATATACAGTCGTTTGAAGGAAGCACTATTCATTTTAGGGGCTGGAGAGGAATGCCTTCACGTGGTGGCATCGATATGACCAGGCGGCTACGCTGCCAGGTCATACATACGTCTCTCGATTCCCTTTCTGTCACCCAAAAGGAAGATGGTAGGCTACTGAAAGGTAACTTCAGATGCAGTCCACCGGGTGCACATCATCATCATCATCATCAGCTACAGTTTTAAGTGAATGAATTTCGTTAATGGGTGAAGAAAAAAAATAGGATCCCCCCCCCCACCCCCGGTTAAAATCTTTATAACAAATGCGGTATCCGCCACTGCTAGGTATCAACAAATTTAAATAAAATATTCGTGACATACCGAGAATTTTAAATGGTCATTCGTCTTCCTCTTTTCCCCTTCTCATCTTCTTTCTTCTCCTTCTCTTCCTCTTTAATTCTTCTTCTCCCTTTCTCCTCTTGTCTTTCTTTCCTCTGTCGTATGACACCAGACGGCATTAGTCCTCTTACTCGTCTCCTTCTCGTCGTCTTTTTCGTCTCCTCTTCTCTTTCTCCTCTTCCTTATTTCTCCCCTTGTCTCCTCCTTACTCCTCTTCCTCTATTCTCCTCTTCTCTCCTTCTTCCTCCTCTTCTTTTTCTTCCGTATGGCACCCAGCGGCTTTGTCTTCATCCCTCCTCAAACTCCACTCACTGTAAATCAAAATACATAAGTAATAATAATAATAATAATACACAAAAAAAGTGATTGCGCAAAGGGGTAAAAAAGGTCTTAATTGATTTTTGGCGGGAATTCATGAAACATCTGGATATTTTTTATATGTAATTAGCCTGCATCCCGCATTTCATAGTGAAGTCCACAACGAAACGGAAAGGCCAAGCGTATCTTTATCACCATCAGTACCATCGTCACCACCACCACTATCATCATCATCATCACCACCACCACCACCCTCACCACCATCATCATCATCATCATCATCACATGGTCCAGCAGTTAGACGGGACTAGCCTGCATTCTAAATAACAAAATACTGTCAGCAACGATGCAGTAAGGTGAGACATGTTCTATCATCATCAAATGGCACTGCTTCGTGACTGGCATCATATTGTGACAACCCAGCAATTTTTAGTCTTGGTTAAAGTGAAAAGAGTTTTGGAATCTTAAAAATAAAGTAAGAGAGTAAGGACGCTCCCTAACACCTTTTCCTTACCAATTTATTTTTGAACATGGCTGGTTAATATCCTTTTGTACGTTATTTATGCAGAGTATGTCAATGATGGAAAGATTTTAACACAGAAGAAGACAATAAGGTGTAATAAGCAATATAAATCGCTTAAGAAAAGGTATTAGGGAGCTTCCTTATGCGACGAGAATACGGGCCTATATATACAGTACTTGGACTAATGTTGCAGAAAAGGACTGTAAGGTGCAATACAAAAAAATAAATCACTCAGGAAAATTTGTAAGGGAGTTTCCTTAACCGATGAGAATACGGGCCAATATATATTTACGCAGAGCATTTACGCCCAAGGACACCATCCTACGTCACTGGCTGCTGTTATATGACAGAGAAAATCCTCCAGCCACTTTTGGATTTGAAGCGAGGCCCATTCCTCCCGCGACAGACCTCTACCGACCATACCACCGAGGTACCAGAAATTGTAATAGTGGTTAATGGTGGTGGTGGTGGAGGTGGTGGTGATGGTGATGGTAGTGGTGATGGTGATGATAATAACGTTGTTGTTGATGGTGATGATGATGGTAAAAATAATATTAATGGTGATGTTAATGATGATGATAATGAAAAACCATTATCCCACGATATAAAAAAAATTGTCTGAAGGTAGCAATAATGAAAAAAGAAGTATGTCAAAATAGATTAACACGAGGATATGATGCTAGTCACGATCAGCGCCATGGGAAGGATGTTATGGCACTAAAGGCCTCAACCAGTCTCTCTACTGCTACACTCTTTTCGCATTTACTTAGTCTAAAATTGCCGTCTTAAATCCTAAATGTGAGGTGGAGGGGGAGGGGGAGAGGGATGGGGGAGGCCAAGGATGAGGTGGAGGGATCGAGTGGAGAGGTATATGAGAGAGGGGTGTGTGAGCTGGGAGCAGGGCAGTGAAATGGCGGGGGACAGGACGACATGGAGACGACTTGTTTGTGGCCTCCCCCTGCGGGATTAAGGCGTCTGGCAATAGACAGATAGATAGACAGAATGTGGTGCTAATCATGCAAAGTGTTATGAAAGGATGTAGAGCCGTAGTAATCTTTATCCTCTTTTGCCACTAAGATATGTGAAATAAGCTACAAAAGGACGCAAATCTAGGCCAAGTTGGGGTGAAAATGATATAAACGTTAAAACTGATAGTCTTCTTACATCTTCAATAACTCTCAGGCTCCTATGAATCACTCTCAGCTGAATAAAATCGTCTGACTTTACCTAGAATAGAATACTAAAGTTCTCCAGAGCACTTGAGTGTTAGTGGTGACAATACTGTTCTACAAGGTCATGTTGGTTCACTGCACGGGACGGTCCAGCAGGGCCGATTTGCATGCTTGTGATTGATAAGTCTGCTCGGCCAAACAGGTCGAGGTTACACAACAACAACAGCAATTGGTGGTATGGTGCTGGAGAAGTACGCCTTCCCGTAGTGACATCGATATAACTGTGTGGTGGAGCTACCTGATTTTATAAACACCTCAATCCCTTCCCCATTCCCCGAGAAGAGGATAGTGGACGGGGCTTATGTTACAGATGAAATGGGGATATATTACTGATGCTGTTGGTACGAAACGCCTCTCGCGGTAAAATGATATATATTATCCATATAATTAAATCTCTGGCCTATAACACTTTCAGCTGTTGAGAAGATATCACTGAGTCCAGGCTTGTGGCTTCAGACTCATCCGAAAAGCGAGCCCAGCGGACTGCAGGCTTACGTTGCCCATCTCCTGCAGTCCATCATCCTACTTTCGGAGGAATGGGGGATGGGGAGAGAATTGAAGGAGTTTGTATAACCAGACAATGGAAACGTCCATTTAAGTGTCACCACGTGAAGGCCTTCTCCAGCACTAGTTAAAACTCAATCACCTTGAAGTATTGGCTGCAACCTCAGGCTCATCTGAATGTGAACCAAGTAGACTGCAGGCTGGAGCTGCTCCTCTCCTGCATACCATCCTCCTCCTATCGTGGGGGACAGGGAGTGAATTAAGGGACGTTTGTATAGACGGGCAGTACCACCGCCCAGTTATATCAGTGCCACTATGTGAAGGCGTCCCTCTGCAGCACCTCAACAGCTTTTAAAAAATCATAAATCATCACTTACCACAGGAGAACAAGCCGACACTCTCTCCCCCTCACATCGTCGGCGGGCACTGACTGATGGAGGCAAGCAGAGTCACCTACCCAGTCGAGAACCTCTTCAATTACTTTTACAACCGCTAGATGGCAGGGGGATGAACCCTCTGATGATCAGGAAAGCTCTAGTGTTCTATTCCAATCAACACTGCACGATTTGAAACGGCTGAACGAGTCAAAGGAGCCTGAGAGATGGGGGCATTTCAGCGAGTCCCTTGGGAGATTTCGCAAATTCAGGATAGGCCTACACCCCGATATTTTTTTTTTATGTAATTTTATGTATTAGTACGACCGGCATAGTTTTCCTTACTAATGTAAACGAGGAGAAAAAACTGTAATATGGAAGATAAACTGCAAAGGAAGACGTTGCAAACTCTCTGTGCGATTTAGAATACGCCCTGAATGCACGCAAATTCTCCACTTCCTGACTATCCAGCCTTTCTCTGTATTCTGTGCTGTTGGTCTCCTGAATCCGATGACTGACCTTTTATTTATCTCTTTCTTCTGTGAAGGATATTTACCAAGTGGAAGTGTATAAAAGTTAATGCTTATGAGTTGAAATCATTTGAGGGGCTTGGATGGTGAATGAATGAGAGTGTGGCCCATGAAATTAGATAGACTTTTGCTAGTTCTCCTTCTTTCTATCATTTCATCCATACAAGGAAAAAGAGATGTGGATGATGATGATGATAGCAAATCCCCCCTCCTACATTCCTGGATATTCCCCCCTTGGTTAGTGGTTTCCATTGCTGGCACAGCCTTGTTCTTGGAAGCAGTCAAGGAAGAGTGATGAATACTCCTTATCCTTGTCCTCCTTCCTCTATGTCTCTGCCGGCAATTCCATGACCACCTTCAGCCTCACCCTCCACCTTTGCCTCCCTCAGCCTCCCCTTCACTTTGGCTTTCCGCAGCCTCCCCTCCACCTTCGCCTCTCCATTACCATCGCCTCCCTCAGTTTCCTCTTCACCATGACCCCCTTCAGCCTTCCCCCCACCATGGTTTCCCTCAGCCTCTCCTTCACCATGGTTTCCCTCAGCCTCCCCTTCACCAAGGGCTCATTTAAGATTGCAAGTATCTGTACATACTGCAATATATTTGTAACTTCAAATTCCTATTTAATGAAGACCCAAGTCCATTTGACATGTGTATCCAGTGGAGTGGAGGATCAAGTTTTCCTTTTCCAGCAGCCTACTATCCTTCTCTTGAGAGATAGGGGGATACCAAGACGTTTGAATAACAGAGCATTGGAGCCCCCCCAGTTATAACAGTGCCACCACATGAAGGTGTCCTGCTCCAAATATTGACACGTTCACTTACTACAGAATTATTGGCTATAGTGGATGATGGAAACCATTATGAGACTTGTCATAGGGTCATAATATATATAATATAAATATTACATATACCGTAATACTGTATATATAATATATTATATGTATACTGTATCTATATTGTCATCGTCGTTGTCATCAGCCTTTGAGGTCCACTGCAGGACCGGCCTATTCCTACCGAAGCAGGGACGATACAGCCATGTATCTCTACCCAGTGGCTTAGGCTGTCTGGTAGACTGTATGTAGGATGAGAAATGCTTGAGAGTGTAATCATTGTGTTGTAGTGGCTTTGGATGTGTGTGTAGTCTGTGAACCAAGTGTAATTGGCCCGCCTTACGAAGATTGGGTGCAAGCATACTAGTATGTGACACTGGTTCAACCACAGCACCCCTTGTGTCCGCCAAAGTGGCCAGTAGCTTGGTGAACGCTTCCCAAAGTTTTCACAACTTTGGCGGGAGGCGAACCAGCGGCCACCAGCGT
>JAGKTI010006354.1:17428-30411 GCA_018397915.1 Birgus latro
ACACCTATTTCTGAAAAATAATTTCTGTACATTACACTTATATCTTACGTTATTAATGCAAACCATGCTAATACTAGAGCAATATAAAAAGCATACAAAAGAGTGCTTATAAAGGTGAGATGTCCAAATAAATTGCTATGGAAGATGTGTTACGAAGCCTCATATGTCCACAGACAGACTGCAAGAGTTCCCAGTAGGGAATTGGGCATCAACAAGAAAGATGAAAAGAAAAACTATTAAGTCAGGTACTATACTGGTTTATTATTCAGCTAATAATCATGTAGCTAAAACCAAATGAGTATATAAAATTTTATTACTGTATTATAAAAACAGCACCAACAATTCAAAGAGTAAATGTGTAGTATTAATTACAAAGTGCAATTATATACAGTACATTTACAACGCTGGGTGGTAACCATAAAGCCAAAACATACATGCTCCCTACGTGTCAACAAGTGGGTTGGTGGAGGGTTAGTGCCCCTCCCTGTAAAACAAATAACTCAGAGTCAAATGGCCACCCCTTACGGGATTATGGCGTCTGGCAATAGATAGATAGATGTCCAAGCTATACTTTGCAATACAAAAAATATGAGGCTCTAAAATACACTTCTGCCTTTACATTACTTGTGTTCAAAGTCATCACATTTCATGTAAATACACAACACATGGTTCTAACATATGGCAACCTACCACAAGGTAAGCCATTTCCCTATCTCATAAATTCCACTAGTATGACATCTTTATCAACTCAGTCCTACAACTGTCTCACAACTTTCTGCAGCTTTAGGAAGATGGTTCATGGTGAAGGGGCTGGAAAAGTCTCTATTGGTCCCTTCAATACATAGAATTTTTTAAACATTTGTCGGTCATATTATCTTACTCAGCTTAGAGGAAAGCCTTGCATGGTCTGAGGGTTCAGTATATTTTCATTAACCATTAAGAATGAATTCTTCATTTTATTGCTGCATAATTTCATTGAACTTTGGGGGGAACGTCTAATTGTGGAAGAGTTAGGGACAATCAGTTATAACCACTTCTTTAAGGTGACTTCTTTTGTATTCCATTTTTGCTGCCATCAAACAACATTATTTATACTTATATGAATTAAGAGCCAAGAGGAGAAAATCCCCTTCCCAAACTGATGACAGAATACCCATACACAGAATGAGGAGGGGGGTTTCAGATCCCACATACACATAGAAAAATATACTATCAGATCCCATATTTATTTGTAAGCATGAACTTCTAAAACTGACTACATTACATCATCAACATCCTATCCCTGTTTCCCACACAATGGAGTGGACTAAAATAAAAGCATTACTAAACACATGGAGAATAAGTGTGAAATAGAGAATACAATACACGACTTCCCATGCAATATTTTAAACCCAGTGAGCCATATCCAGATGATTTTATTCAGTTTGAGGTACAGTTTTCAAGTTGGAAGGGTCTGATACGATCTCAGAAGTAGCTGTAGCCCTAGGTTCATTTGAAATGTGAGCTTGGTGAACTGCAGGCTTAAATACCTCTTCTGCAGTCCATCTTCATTTTCGGGGATAGGGAAGTAAGTGAGAGGCATCTGTATAGCCAGGTAGCCGAGCCCCTAGTTATATCAGTGTCACCACATGAAAGCATCCCTCTCCAGCACTAATGCCTTAGAAAACTACCCTCCTCCCATCAACTCAACAGTCCTTTCCTGAGTTCAGTTAAAACATTAAAGATCAGCAGTAATAAACTAAAAAGGGCATCACATGAACTACAAAAGTGATCACCCCAATTCAACTCCTTAAAGATAACCAAAAGATACAAATAAAACAATATGTTGGGAATCACATACTGTACTTCTCAGTTCAGGAGGGTCTTAGTTTTTTTCTTATCCATTCATCATCTAATCCTGTGTTGCCCATGAGCAGTGTAGGAGCCCGGGACTTGGCAAGTTGGTCCTGACATTTAAGATGAGAGTGATTAGCCTCACTCATCCCTTTTCCTTATCTATTTACAGCATTTTTCATATTATACCTTACTGTTCTCTTGTATAGGTTATCTGAATCTCTGTAATATCAACATACACTGCACTGGATGTTTATTTTTTTTATTACATAATTCTCTGGAATGTCATGTGTGTATTTGTATCAACAGAGACTGCATAACTAACAAGTAATAGTAGTACCAGTTACAATCCCAGTCTCGTCTGGATGTGAATCCAGTGAATTGCAGGTTGAAGCTGCCCTCCTCCTACAGTCCACCATACTTTTGGGGGACAGGGAAGGCAGTGAGGGATGTCTCTAAACAGTGGAGCTGCCCAGCTATAATGGTGCCACAACAAGAAAGCATCCCTCTCCAGCACCGAGGTAATTACAGACACAAGGTTTTTAATTTGCCATATGCAAAAATAAACCAGTAAGGAAGAGGTGTTAGACTTTCCTCACCTGATGAGAATACAGTATGAACCAGGGGTGGGATACACAATAATATTTACGATCAACTCCTTTCCATAATTTAGATTTGTTTTTGCAGGAAGAACTAGAAATGCAGGAAGATTATGTACTCTCTCTTCCTCATTCTTCCTGCAGAAAACAGACATAATCCACGGTAATTTCACTCTCATAACTAGAAACTTTGATATATAGAAACAACAGGAGACATGGGAAGACTCTGTGCCTACTTGTCCCTTCTCCAAAAACAAGTCTAAGTTATGACCAGGAATCAATCATAAATATGTCTGAGCATCTCATCCCTGGATGTCTAAATTACCTGTACAGTACTGTTTCACTCATGCTAGACCTCTGAGTGGAAGTGAAGTAGGCTGATTAGTCTGGAATCTGAGAAGTTACAATATATACAAACCATCCCTTGTTAGTACTGTACGAACATTGATGTATGCAAGCATTCTAGAGCCTTTGTAAACTATACAATACAATGCAATAAAATTCCCTGTTAATACATGCTTCTCCTTCCCTCCTTTGTGTTTCTTTTCCTCTCTACTATTCTACTGTAGCAACTATTTTCTATACCTTTTCCTTCCTATCCTTAAATGTCCTGGACTGTGATGGTCTGTCTTTCCCAATTTACAGTACCAACTGTAAGAAAGAGCTGGTGATATTCTGAAACCCATTCCTGTCTTATAATGACTTTTCTGTATTTTCTACTTCAACCTTTGGTTTTCTTCTTGTCCATCTCACATCTTGGCCTGAGGTTTGAGGAGTGGCTGAAGCTTCTGAGTCAGCATGACATTGCCCTTGACCTTCAACTTGCCACTCATGAAGGCAGATTGGGGGTTGAGTTTCCCTGCAGCCAAGGCTGCGAGGTCATCCTCTGCTAGAGTCAGAGTGACATTCGGCTGCACTCCTCCCTTGGGTGGTCCCTGGTACACCGCTCCAGTGCCTTCATTCAGGTCCACCGCTGAGGGAACAAGGAAAAAGTGGCTGGAGTGATTTTCATGTGCAGTATTATGCACAAGTCTGAATCCTCAAGAGATAGCTGGAGGCACTTCACTTCTATAATGCCCACAGAGAAGCATTCATGTCATCTAATTTTTCATTTTGTCACAGATGGTTAGGCTAATTAAAATTATGTCAAGCTGGGGTGAAGCCAGGTACTCACTCCACTGTGCTGCCACTTTGGCGCCACGCTTGATGTCCCACAGGAAGATAGCCTTCACTTTGGGGGCCAGGGTAGGGTTGGCTGCCACACGGGAGGCAATCTCGCTGAACACGCCTGCTCCTGCTGCCTCACCCTCCCTCACAGATGCACCCTCAGATCCACCGCCTTCTATGATGTCCACATACCCACCTGTGGACAATGATATCATCATCATTCTACATACCTACCTATCAACATTTCATCACCACCACCATCATCTTTCCCACCAAATAATGGGGTGGGTATTGTGAGACAACAATTTTTCCTACATATCAACTAAGAGACACAGGGAATAAAGGAAACAGAGAGGAGGGAGAGATGGAACAAACAACAATGTTGAGAGTAGAAACTGGTATACCAATACAACATTACGAACCTCAGTGATCTGTCAAGTACTCACTCTTCCCTTCTCTTAACATCTGTACTTCTCCATGTGAGAAAAAGACATGTTACCTTACTACTGTATCTACTTTTTCTAAAAATTCTGAGTTGAGGGCAGCACCTTATCAGTTTTGAAGTTTAAAGTTGTATCTAAGTACTACTTCCACAAATTTTTCTTTTTAAAGATCAATAAGAGCCTTGATACCAGGTGGTCTTGTGAATCAAGTGCTCCAATTGGATGTGACCTTTATAGGTTTATATCTGAAGGGTGGCTGGAGTATACTGGTCGCATTACGCCACTCAAGAGGCAAGCAACTTATCACTTCCACCTTAAATGTCTGAAATCACTAGCCTAGCCCTGGGTCCTTATACTGCTGATGGAGCAATAAAGAATGGGATGACAGATACAGACAGATATACAAAATCCTTGCACAGCAGTTCTAAATTCAATCCATTGTTTCTAGTTAGTTCTACAGAAGACAAAACTGCATTTCTGTATCTCCAACTTGCCTGTGAGACATTCCTTGCCAGTTTCCTTGACAGTGGTGGTGAAGAACACTCGGGTTCCCTCCTTCCACATGTTCACAACCAGCGTCTGTCCAGGCAACACAGGCTTGGCGAACCTCGACTGGTGTGATGAGAAGAAACAATGACATGAGCTCGTGGAACAACGGATGGAAAGTACTGTTAAATGGAGTCAGGGTTTTCTGTGGCACTGCATTCATTTTATTATCTACACATTCCCTGTTATGAATGGGTTTAAAACTCAGCTATGTCTGTGGGCCTTATGGACTGCAACTAAAACCATATCAATGAAAGCAAAATCTTTAAAATGTTCCCAGCAACAGACATGATTAAATCTTGTCACCTCCTGGAAAACAGTTCACTGCTCTAACACTGCTAAAAAAGTCAGTAAGCTGAAAATTCAAGTACAAGAGTATGGTAATATTTGTCTATCTATCTATCTATTGCCAGATGTCTTAATCCTGTAAGGGGTGGCCACAAACAAAATGCATTCATGTCACCCTGTCCCCTGCCATTTCACTGCCCTACCACTGCTAAAAAAGTCAGTAAGCTGAAAATTCAAGTACAAGAGTATGGTAATACTGTATTTGTTTATCTATCTATCTATCTATTGTCAGATGCCTTAATCCCATAAGGGGTGGCCACGAACAAAATGCCTCCATGTCACCATGTCCCCTACCATTTCACTGCCCTGCTCCCAGTTCACACCCCCCTCTCTCATATACCTCTCCACTCCATCCCTCCATCTCATCCTTGGCCTCCCCCTCTCCTCCCCCCACCTCACTCATGTACACTCTCCTCATCAGTCTCTCGCTCTCTATCCTCTCCACATGGCCAAGCACCTCAATGTGTTTCTCCTAACACTTCCTATCACATCCACATCCAAACCACAATGCTCCTTCACTTCCTCATTTGTCAGTCTGTCTCTCCATGTAACTCTACATGCTCCTCTCAAATAACTCATTTCCATTGCCCTCACTCTTGAGTTGTGTCCCCCCAACAAGGTTTAAGTTTAGAGTTGGCACCAAAATACTGTCATGCAGCAACTTTTTCACTTCCATGCTCACTTCCCCGTTTCCTATCACTGCTTTCGAAGAACCAGCAACCTTTCTTCCTTGTTGTACCCTTTCAAGCACTTAATATTTGTACTCCCCAAATAATAAAGTAAAAGGTGTACTAGAAAATAATGAGAGGAACATATAAATAAAGAAACATAATTAAGTTCTAACAAGAATCAACCACCTTAACACACACACACACACACACACCTTGTAGAAACATTGCTATAAAAATAAAAATCACGTCTGAAGATATACCGGTAAATATAAAACTAAAACTTAAGAGATACTTTAAAGGAAATGATACACAAAACATGAGCAGATAAGAAAATCATGGTAGAACTGTAATGGTGTCATACCTTCATGGCTTTAAACTTGGTGACATCACCACCACAGTAGGTGGCAAGGATGGCACGTGCTGTAACTCCATAGAAACAGAGGCCATGCAGGATGGGCTGAGCAAATCCCCCCATGGCAGCAAAGGAAGGGTCAATGTGTAGGGGGTTGCGGTCACCAGAGAGCCGATACAATGCTGCCTGTTACATATCAGAGTTGAAGAGAACACATCTAATATTCTAATTAGAGGAATAGGGGTTTGAGTCTAGGCTATGGCAATGCAGGACATGTAGTGCAGGTGATTACAGTCACTGGTGAGGCAATACAGTGTTGCATATTAAATAAAGAAGTTTAAAATTCCATGTCTCACATTAACTCTGTTTGTGGTAAGGATGTATACAGTACTTTCTTATTCTGTATCATCGATTCCAACATTTCACAAAAACAGAAGTGGATTCTGAATGAGCCGATTTTTACAACAGAAATCCCCAAATGGGAGGAAAAACTGGCTACAGAAAGATTATCTCAGTGGAAGGGCTTAGACATGTGAAAGTTTTGACTAACTACCATAACCAGTGTTGCCTGAGAGTTTTGACTAACTACTGTAACCAGTGTTGCCTCAAAGTTTTGAGTAACTGCAGTAACCTGTGTTTTATGAAGGAGGGGAGCAGTAAGGTTGGAAGCCTATTCAGGCATTCAGCTCTTCACTGGCTGGAATGAAAAAAAGCTTATCCTCTGCCTACGTGTCTGACAGTAATGCAACAACAAATTAGTCTCATTGTCACGCCAACTATTTTCAACTGTTATATCGGATATAAGAGATCCTGACATAGGAATTGCACAAAAGTAGGAGAGAAACCAACAGAGTGTCCAGTGAAATGGACCAAGCATCCATTCACTCAGCATTCAAACATTTGAAAAATTTGGTTCCATCCAAGTCTAACCTGGTCTATTCCAGTCTTGTACTCCCTGGTGGCATCAGGCGCTCGGGTTGGGTGTGGCTGGAGAGACACGGCCACCTTGCTGGACCTGGGGCCGCCAAAGTTGCCTTCACCCACAAGAAAGGTGGAAAACTGTGCCCGAGATACTTCACTGCCTGTCTCGTCTTTGCTCGTAGCTAAAGGGGAAGAGGAGATGTATATAAGAAGTAACAGGGACAGTAATAACCAATGCTACATTACTGTATCCCTTCTGCAGTATATGGACTTAAGGGCTGGCTACAAGAAGCCATTGCAATGGGAATGTTGATGTGCACCAGGGGTCAGTTTTGAGCCCCTTGTTGTTGATCACTGTAATTGAAGCCCTCTCATGCAACTTCAGAAATGGACTCCCATGGGAGATGTTGTGTGCAGATGATTTGTTGTTGACTGCAGTGAATGAAAGGGAGGTGGAGAAAAGATTTAGGAAGTGGAGAGATGGTATGGGACAAAGGCTTAAGAGTGCATGCAGATAAAACAAAAGTGAGGGTATCTGGGGCTGGTGGCGGTATTGTCAAAGAAAGGGGAAAGTGGCCATGTGCGATCTGCCACAAGGACGTGGGAAGTAATTCCATCTTGTGCAGTGTTTGTGATAAATGGGTGCATAAGAGATGTAGTGGGATAAGAGGTGGACTGCGAGACAATGCTGATTTGATGTGTGTGGTGTATCAGGGAAGGCAGGTGGAGATTGTCAGGTGTGAAAGGATTGAACTTGTTGGTGAGTCTCTTGAGTTTGTGGAAGAGTTTACAGTAAGCCCTTAAGTTTCGCATCTAACCGGTACCATGAGGTTGGCGCGAAACCAGAATTTCGTAAACCAAAAAGTACTAATTCAATGGTAAAAAATCTCATTCGTTCTACAGCCCCTCCCAAAGTCACTCTTTTTCTCACTTTTGAGGCAAAACTCTCATAATACAAGAAGCCAGAATAACTGACAACCATATGAATATGATAAAAATGTTAAATAAATGGATCACCAGCTAGAAAAATCTTCCTTTTATCCTCTACTGAATACTTTTTCCTCTTCACACCAACTTGATACTCACGACATTCTTTTCTGGCCTCCATCCTTTGAACTCCTCAGTATTTCACCATCACCACTATTACCTGGCCCTCCAATGAATGAACAGGAAGCCATAATATAGTACAGACAGACCACACGAGAACAATATCTGAACAAAGGGAGGCAAAAAAAAAAAGTGAACATGGCTGCAATCACTACCAGAGCACCACACACAGTCTCACAGGTGGCGGGAACGGTGCAAACAACACGGTGGACAACAGCTGATGATCGCCTTGCCCACTGGAACCTCACATATTGAAGCAAAAGGTGGATTCTTGATTGCGAGACGTAAGGTCTTGGAAATTTTGGGCTTTCCTGCGAAACGTAAATTCGGGAACCCAAATCTCGCGAAACATAAGGGCTCACTGTAGTTATTTGGGAGACATGTTAGGTGCTGGAGATGGGCTCTGTAGCTAGAGTAAGGAGTGGTTGTTGCCTCTCCTGACACTGAGAGGGTTCTCCCTTCATGCTAAGGGATCTTTATATGCACCATCTATTAGGAGTGTACTGCTGTACAGCAGTGAGACCTGGGCAGTAAAGGAAGAGGATATTTGCAGCTCAAAGGTACAGAAATGACAATGATTAGGTGGATGGGCTGTGCATCCCTGAGTGTGAGGCCTGGGGAGGCTAGGTTTATAATGGAAGAATTTAGGGTTTGGATGAGACTGCAGTGTATTGGTGTTGTGATGATGAGAGGTAGACTGAGATGGTTTGAGCATGTGGAAAGGATGGGGGATGATAATTGGGTGCAGAAAGTGAGAAGTGTTACTGTTGCGGGTGGGGTTGTGAGAGGCAGACCGAAAAAGACCTGGGATGGGGTTATTGAGTGTGACCTCAGGGATATGGGACTAAATGCAGAAGCTGCCAGAGATCAAGCAGCATGGAAAACTGCCATTAGGTGACCAAGGCCGACGCATGCAAGCATGTTGGAGCCTTCAAAAACAAAACAGAAAACGAAACGCACCTAGTTAATGATCTCCCTTGTCATGCTGCAACAGCTCAGCCAGAAGCTGAGCTTCAACATCATGGACTACAGAATCAGCCATTAAGTTCTATAGATAAAGAATGCAGAAAAGTAAATGTGTGTGTGTGTATTAGTGTTTCCTATACTCACTATCCAAGATGATAAGAGCACCAGATCCTTTGTCCAAAACGTCACTAACAGTCATGGTTGTGGTCAGGGTTGCAGCAGGAGGCAGTGGCTTCAAGTTCTCAATGTACATTTCACCGTGCAGCAACTGGGGTGGCAGTGGAAGTAGAGTATTATCTGGCTGCTGAACCAGAACTCTACTAAGATATAATAGCAAATTTTAAAAGTACCTGGTTTCATATTGTTAAAGTATTACTTCCTTAAAACAATGTGATCCCCCCCCCCCGAGATGTCCAATTAATATTATTCTGGCCATTCCTACATTCATCTATCATTTATCTTATTCCTAAACACCCAACTACAGTAAAAGTCCTGTAATCCGAATGGCAGGCGATTGAGGGTCTTTCGAAGTATTTTTTCTGGACTACTGGGAGGGACCTCTGAAAACATTTGAAATATGTACATGATCATTAACACTTTCCAGTTTGGTGATACCATTTTCATTCATGGGAAAATTAGAAAATGTGACCAGAAAACACTTAGAAAAAAAAATGGGATAAACATTTTTATGCGTTCTTTCAACTTATACTCATCACAACTATTTTACTTTATGCAACATCACTGTAATTTTTCTTTCATCTAATTCTACAAAGCCTCAAATTTCTAATGGTGTAAAAACAAATCTGCCAATCCAAGTATTTTGGAGTGAAAAAATTATCAGAAAAGAAAAAACTCAAGTGCATGGCAGGGTAGGAGGGAGGGCAAGTAGGGAAGGGGGGGAAAGTGGGAGGGTTCTGCTGGCTAAAGGGAGGGTCAGACTTTGAGTTTATCACTAATTGTGTCATATGCTTTTGTTTATCAGTTTTCTTCACACCATGACTGGTCTGGAAGCCACTGATTCTTTGTTGTAGTCACATATTGGTTTGAAAATCAAGTGGAATTATTGGAAGAGTGTCAGGCTGGGCAAAGTATAAACTGAAAATGGCCATCCTCCCTGCTTGCTGCCACTCCCTGCCCCTAGCGGGATTTCAGTGCCACCTTGTAACTTTCAAAGTACAGTCATCTCGCGTGAAGTGCATGAATGTGGGTGACACAGCCGGTCGCACTTTATAAATCTACACTAAAGCATTGGATCCCATGTTAAAATGGCCTCATGGGCGACACATCCTTAATTTTCGTATACTGATTCATCAATACCTATCCCTAACTAAAATGCAAAAGAAAAACTTACAATAGAAACATGAAAGAGCAATAATGTATATTTATTATGAAAATTCAAGACCCTACCGGCACTGTACAGAGGGTAGCTAATGCGAGTTGCTGTGGTGGTACCCGAGGCTGTACCGTGGAAACTGAATCAAAACACTCGCAGCTGTTCTGCACGGGCTTAATTCTGTGCCTCACTATCACTCTCATCGCTACGGGAGGGGTTTTGGATCTCTTTTGTATTATTTTTGCTTTTTTCTTTCTTGAAAGGAAAGGTTCGTGGGCTCTTAGCCTTTGGTTCCTTCTTTCTTGCATTACAAAAAAAAAAAAAAAAAAAAAAAGATAATCCACCATCTCCATCCTCAGTACACTCATACATGTGGAAAATCCTTTTGTTAATGAATCATTCTGAATCATTAACAATCAAATTTTTCATTACCAAATTGCCCCACATTTGGTAATGAAAAATACCAAATGGCAACCATGGTGATGACTGTGCCAGTGATTAATGAATGCTCTTAAAGCACAATATTGTGTGGCCAGTTTTATGGAATGCACATCTTAGTGCTGCCTGTTGCTGCTTCAGGAAACCCTCAAAGTCCAGGTCAGACACTACAGACATTGCGTCATCATCCTGCTGCTGTGGCCACCACTCACACACCAGCTGCACCCCACCACACTTATCAGCCTCACCCTTACCCATCGCACACTACAAATTATGCTCCAGAGTTGCAAGAGAATACAGTAATTGCTTCAATTTTTCATGACCATCGCACGTCGCAAGTAGCAAACGCACTTTCTAAAGAATTAATTGTTGTCAGACCCCCGTCGGACATTAGGCGAGACGCACTTTGCGAAGGCGCACTTTAGGTGAGATGACTGCATTAGGATATTTGGATTACTGGTGACCAGACTGATGGACTTTTACTGTACTGTATTCACACATTCTCTGGAAAAAAAAAAAAAAAAAAACTGAGGTTTTCTTTGTTTCTGTGGCCTCAAGCTGATGGACTAAAGAAATTCAGCCACTTCAGCCAGGTGCTCATAGACAGCTTTTTTTGAGGTAATGACAAGGACTGTCTGTGTTGAGAGGGAAGGATTGTCTGTGTTGTGGGAGGGAGGTGGATGAGGTGAACAGGAGTGTTGTGGTGAGACAGAAGGCATTATAGTGAAAGTGGGTCAGTTGTCTGTCAACTGTATTTGGCAACAGTGCTGAATGACTGAGTGCTGGAGAAGGAATCCTTCTTGTGGAGGTATCAGTATAAATTGGTGGCAAAGCTAGCCAGTTTTACAATTGTCCCTCAACTCCCTACTCCTCAAAAGGAAGATGGTAGGCTACAGTAGAAAGGCACCTTCAACCTGCAGACCACTGGTTCATATTCAGAAGAGCCTGAGGCCACAACAACAGAAAGATAATGGCCACATTATAGTCTACCTACATTAATTCTTATCTCTATTGGCAGGACAGTTTCTGTAGCAAGAATAACTGGAGGGGGTTGACAGAGGATTGCATCTGGCTGAAGGTTATGTAGTGTAGTGATAGTCATGTGTTTTTACCTAACATATGTCTATGTAGTGCAGTGCTGCCTTGGATATTCCTGGAGGGATTTTTTTCAAGGTATTCTGTATAGGATAGAGATGTTGCTAGTTATTTGGCTCAGGATAAGCTTATACATAATGAGTGGTCCTACAAAGAGAAACCTTCATGGAGTGGCACCAAGAGATCTTGGCTGCTTCACTGCCCAGTAATACAAATGTCCTTCAACTCCTTCTCCATCTCCTGAAATGCAAACAGTGGGCCTGCAGTTCATTAGTTCCTTGTCCAAATGAGTCTGTGAACACAAACAATAATAACACCACAAAATGAGTACATTCCTGAACACACACCTTTGTAAGATCAGGAGACCAGCCAGGTATCTGGGTCCAGAGGCTACCTCCCATCACTGCAACCTGTGCAGGGATGACAGGGAAGGTGGGCAGTGGGGCAAAGTCCTCGCTGTTCTCGTACAGATACTTCAGCCCATCCTCATCTTGCAATGATACACCCACTGAGGAAGAATACCAGAAAATGTGTATGGATACTATAGTTCCTTCACTTTAACAAGGCCAGATTTTCATCCTTCTGTGGCTTGTTTCATACAGCTAGAAGGCAGCAAAAGATGGCTGTAGGGTCATTTCATCATGAGGAATGTTACATTTGGAGACAAGTTATTGAACTACTCTCAGTTATATTTGCAAATGTATGAAATATAAACAAATGGCTTTTTCAAGCTGTATTACCAAAACTTTACAGCACATCATACTACAGACAAATTCACAGATGCACAAGGGAATTTTCAAAGGGGGAGGCCCGTAGTGAGGCGAGGTCAGGTATAATTACGGGAAGGTCACATGCAGGTTTAGAGTCAGGAAGCAGCTGGCTCATGTGTTACTCTTTGCTTGTACTTGCCAATTTTTCATGTTTTGCTGTTATTGAAATAAATATACAGTATATAAATTTTTAACTGACGCAGAAAGCTAAGGGGGGGCCCGGGCCCGGTGGGCCCCCCCCGGGTGCACCCCTGGACGGATTGATTATATGTTTTAATTTTGATGCTATGTAAGTTTTCAAAAGTTGCGTGAGGAACATTACCACAATGCCACCCTCTCATGTACTTTGCATATACAGTAAATAATATGAAATAATTTATGATATAAATATATA
>JAGKTI010006354.1:30769-41068 GCA_018397915.1 Birgus latro
TACTGTATATACTGTATGTATATATATATATAAAATTTATATGACAAAATTTATATGATATTTGCTGTAATTTATATACTTTTGATAAATCCTGAGGTTGACACTAAAGGTTGACATTTGTGTAGAATGTCCCTTTACAAGATTTATGTTGCACCTCTTTGTGACTACCATTAACATCTCATCTTAAGCTCTTTGTATGACTCAGCATTCAATAAGAAGAGAGAGAGGAATTCTAGGCCAATTTAATGTAAAATGGGCATAATAATGGCAGCAACCAATCCAATGTTAATCTTTTTCATGTGTATGAGTCTGAGACTACGCAAACATAATCTAATACATTATTTTTAAAGGTAAGCGTACTGAGACAGTTTGGTCATGTGGAGAGAGTGGATGATAAAAGAGCGGTGAAAAAGGCATATATGAGCGAATCTGAAGGCGGGAGGAGACGAGGTAGGCCAAGAAGAAGGTGGACGGATATGGTGGATAAGTGTGTGAGGAAGAGGGGTATGGAAATTGGTGAGGGTAAAGGACTGATAAGAAGCTGAGCTGGCTGGATGAATTTTGTACAGAGAAGAGCATAACCAGGGATATGACAACCCTTTGTAATGTGACAGCCTTCATGTTGACTCTATCAGATAGGTAAAGTGAAGCTACAAAATGTGGTGAAATTTTATTGGCCTATCCGATGGAGCCAAGATTCTGTGGGCTTGAATGATGAGTGAATGGAAGCCTGGCCCATTGATTTAGGTGAACTTAGGCTGTCTGGACATGGCTACTCCTCACCCTGGCCTAGGGTGGGACAGAATGTCCATATGATGATGATGATGATGATGATGATGATGATGATTAATTTTGGCCGAATTTTGTATGAAGTCTTCTCCATCTTTTGCAAGATGTATCCCTGCAAATATCACACCAGTTGTTAATAAGAAAGCCTTAGCATGTAGAGTATACAGCAGTCTGGAATTGGTGTCCAAGTGGTGTAACATGAGGGTGTGTTTATCTGTTGCTGTGTGGAAGAACTGCTGGGCCTTAGGGAACAGCCTGTTAACTCTATGCTCCACCACCCAAAATTAAATAAGCAAAATTACATTAAGTAAATAAAAATGCACTACTGTATTAAACATCACTCATACTAGGTGGATGGGATCTAGGCTGTATTAAAAAAAAAAAAAAAAACTAACACCTATGGAGAACTAAGCTGTTGTGTGTGCAACTTACCTCCAAGTGCATAGAGTATCACATCCTTGGGGTTGTAAGTGAAAGAAATTGGACCCACAGTTATCCCTAGCGCTGCCATCTGTAGGCAAAGCACAGAATTAAACTCAGTATTCAAAAATGGCAACAGAAACAGATAAACTCAGCATACCAAAACAGTAACAGACACAGCTATACTCAGTAGCCTATACCAATAGAGCAACATTAACAGCTTTTATTTGTACTGTTGGTTCGTATACAATGGTTTATAAAGGCTCCAGCATGCATGCATGTATGTTGTTCAGTAGCCATGGTCTGTCTGGCTGAGCAGACCCATCTATCATAGGCATGCAACAGCCTCTGCAGGGCTGTCCTGTACAGTGAACCAATGTTCCCTTTCAGGAGACAGTGTCTCACCATAGTAAGACGTGGGTCAGGGGGTGAAGGTTTGGTTACCAGATGGACAATGTAGTTGCACCTCCTCACCCAGTTGACAGGGACATCATTATAGGCTCCACATTCCTTCATTATCTGGTTATATGGTCATCACCAGACAACTGTAAAGGTTTGCTCTCAGCAGACAAAAATGTATAGTAATATTATGGTACCAACAGTAAGTGGCTGTGATATAACAGTATGATAATGACGATGATGATGATGATGATGACTGGAGTACTTACAGGTCCAGATGTTGCCTTGGATGATGATGATGTGGCATAGGTGCGGTTGGGCTGGATGCCAGGGCCTTGCTTTAGTGAGGACAGTGCCTGTGGACAAATACTTTGGAGATGAGAGCGATGCATTTGTTCACTCATCATTCAGTGTTTCATATTTCACAGCACTAGTAGTAGTAGTAGTAGTAGTAGTAGTAGTAGTAGTAGTAAGATCACCATCCACTCATCAGATGTAGTGCTGCTCTCGGGTGTCTGCCCCTTCCTCTCCTCCATCCTTCTTTCCTTCCGTCCTCTTCTGTCTTTCTTTCCTCGTCTTTCTGCCTACGGGTGACTTTACGCTCCCTCTTCTGTCTTTCTTTCCTCTTCCTTCTGCCTGTGGGTGACTCTACACTGAGTAACAAGCCAAATGGTTTCCTGTACACCAGGAAACCATTTACTACGCTGGGTGGTAACCATATAACCAAATTATGGTGCCTGGTGGTTTAGCAGGTAATTAAGGTGCTCCAATCGGATTGAGCTTGTGAAGGTTTATATTAGAAGAGTGGTTGAGGTTTATTGCTCTCATAATGTCACTCAAAGATGAGTGAGGCTGGTCACTCTCATCTCAAATGTCTGGACCAACTCGCCTAGCCCCGGGCTCCTACGTGCCTCATGGGGCAATGTAGGATTGGATGATGGATGGATGGATAATAATGTAATAATAAAAACCAGATATTCATTCTTAGATCTTTAGTGGAAAAGTTTCTAGAGCAGGGAAAGAAGTTGTATGCAGCCGTCATGGATTTGGAGAAAGCATATGACAGGGTGGATAGACAAGGATTGTGGAAAGTATTTAGAATATATGGAGTAGATGGAGTGGATGAGGGTGCTAAAGCTGCAGTACGTGTGGATAGCAAACTGAGTGAATCTTTCCATTTGAAGGTTGGATTGAAACAAGGATGTGTCATGTCTCCATGGTTGTTCAATTTGTACACAGATGGGGTTATAAAAGAGATACAAGGTCGGGCAGTGGATGTTGGAGCGGCCCTAGTGAGAGAGGGCAGTGTTTGGAAACTCCCTGTACTGTTGTTTGTAGGTGATACTGTGTTGTTGAGTGAAGAGAAGGGGAGCTGCAAGGCTTGGTAGATGAGTTTGGGAGAGTGTGTAAGAAACAGAATCTAAAGGTGAATGTAGGGAAGAGTAAAGTGATGGTCTTCGAGAGAAGTGAAGCCAGTGAATATACAGTGAGATTGGATGCGGAGGATATGAAGACTGAGTGCATTTAAGTACTTGGGTAGTGTGATGAATAAGGATGGAAGTCTGGAGGGTGAAGTGCTTGAAAGGGTGTAGCAGGGAAGGAAGGTTGCTGGTTCGTTGAAAGCAGTGATAAGAAACAGGGAAGTAAGCACGGAAGTGAAAAAGTTGTTACGTGACAGTATTGCGATACCAACTCTGACATGTGGAAGTGAAGCTTGGATGCTGTTGGAAGGACAGAAGTCAAGAGTGAGAGCAATGGAAAGGAAGTATTTGAGAGGAGCATGTGGAGTCACATGGAGAGACAGACTAACAAATGAGGAAGTGAAGGAGTGTTGTGGTGTGGATGTGGACGTGATAGAAAGCGTTAGGAGAAACACGTTAAGGTGGTTTGGATGTGTGGAGAGGATGGAGAGTGAAAGACTGATGGGGAGAGTGTATGTGAGTAAGGTGGAGGGGGGGAGAGGGAGAGGGATGCTGAGGATGAGATGGAGGGATGGAGTGGAGAGAAATATGAGAGAGGGGGGTGTAAGTTGAGAGCGGGGTAGTGAAATGGCGGGGGACAGAGCGACATGGAGGCGATTTGTTTGTGGCTACCCTGTCCGGGACTGAGGCATCTGGCAATAGATAGATAGAATAAAAACAAGAATAATAAAAATAAAGTGCTAATCAAGACAATGTGTGGATCAGTCAGTAATTATAATTCCATTCATCCATCCATCATTCGATCCTATGCCGCCCCGTAAGAAGTGTAAGAGCCAAGGGCCAGGAAGTTGGTTCTAACATTAAAGATGAGACTGACCAGCCTCACTCATCCCTGAGTCGCATTATGTGAACAATAAACCCCAATCACCCTTTGGATATAAACCTACACAGGCTCAATCTGATTGGAGTGACTTAATTACCCACTTAACCACCAGGCGCATAATTTGGTTATATGGTTACCACCCAGCATAGTAAATGGTTTCCTGGTGTACAGGAAACCATTTGGCTTGTCAATCTGTGCAAAGCCACCCACAGGCAGAAGGAAGAGGAAAAAGTGATGGAAATAAAGACAGAAGATGGAGTGTAAAGTCACCCTGAGGCAGAAGGAAGAGGAAAGAATGAAGGAAACAATGACAGAAGAGGAAGTAAGGAGAGAGGGAAGCAAGAGAGGAAAGGGCAGTCACCAAGAGTGGCACTACATCGAGTGAGTGGATGGTGAGCGCCCCCAACAACAGTAACAACAACAGTAAAGTACTAACTGAGATGATGTGTGTGCTGGCCTCTGCGGTGTTGCTGAGGTGTTCTGAATTACTGAAGTCACAGATCTTGTTCCAGTTTTCTCTGATGACCTCGGGTGTAACAGCATCACTCCGACTCTCACGGCACATCACACCCTCAGTGCTCTCCCAGCGGACTGGACAAAATGTGAGGCGAGTGAGGGAGGCATGGTAAGGTACGGTATGGTAAGGTAAGGTATGGGAAAGGAGCAGTGGCTATAGTCCTAGGTTCATCTGAAATGTGAACCTGGTGGACTGGAGTCTTAAGTTTCCCTTCTCCTCCAGTCCACCATCCTCCTCTTGGGAGGTAGAGAAGTAGTCAATGGATGTTGTATAACCAGACAGGTGAGCTGTCCAGCTATATTGGTGCCACTGTATGAGGGCATCCCTCTCCAGTACCAAGGGAAGGTAATGTACGGTAAGAAAAGTTAAGGTAAGGTAAAATATGATAAGGTAAGTTAAGTTAAGGTAAGGTTAGGTTAGGTTATATTAAGGCAGAAGATAGCATAAGTTTGGTATGGATAGAGTAAAGCAATCCAGAGTGGGATATGTTTGGACAGGTTGGATAAATAAAGATATGTTAGGATAATTTGGGTTAGATTAACCCCTTAACCGCGGGTCGTCACTTTCGTGACGGTCGGGTGCAATGGATCATACCTCGGGGCGTCACTTGAGTGACTCTTATTTTTAATTCCCCTGGGCTTTCAGGTGGTGACTTGTACCATCTATCAGCACTGCCAATGTCCAACAATAGTCAGAGCTGCTAATGTCATCAGTACTCCCATCCATTGATGACAATTTAGCCATTTTCCCCCATTCAAGACTCCCCTCCCTACCTCCCCTCCATTACCCTCTCGTGTCATCTGCTCAGCCGCTCTGTGCTAAGTAAATCTTCCCCGGATTTTTCCACTGTTTTCATCCATTGAAATGAGCCCTATGCCCTATTCTTGTACAAAATAATATATATATAAAAAAAATAAGGTAACTGATAGTGCCATACACCTGGAATTGGATAATTATCACTTGGCAACATCCAACCTGGACTCGTTCGGTAATTTCCCCTGCTTTTTTTTTTCCCGTGAAATATGCCGTATGAGCTACTCTCGTAATATAAATGTATATAAGAAAGGAAGGGAGAAGCCTGAATGATATTTATATTCACCTGGAACTACCTAACTTATTATGTATTGTCTAGATTTCCTACGACTTATTTCTTAGCATATACATTAGCAGCTGACATTTTCAACTCTTGGCTACCGAGATACAGTTGGTTCGCTCTCGTCCTTCGTGGTGAAATGACGCCTCTCCATTTCTGCCGCTTTTGCGCCTCTTATAAAAGGCCCTGTGACCTCTACCCCTACTAAACATCGTGTGGGAAGCGGTAAAGGACTGTAGATATATATAAGTGTAATAAAGTACTAGAAATAATAAAGTGTGAGTGTGTATATGAGTAAGAAATGACAGAATACCAGCGGCGGATTAGCGCGAGTGGGAGGCTCGTACGCGCTCGTATTTTACATTGCTTTCATAGTGTTTTTTTTTTTTTAGTATGGACTCCAAACTACTTGGAAATCATTGAATAGTGTTTCTTGTGATAATATCTGGCAGTGGTATTCAGATTAGGGGATGTCGGGAAGTGTAAAGTGGAGACTTAGTTACCAAACTTCAGAAGTCTCCACAAGTCCTACGGTAGTTGACGAGTGCTAAAAAAACATCCCAGAGAAAGCTGAAGGTATGTGCCATATGCATATGTAATTATAATATTCTAGGACTAATAACTGATTTTTGGCAAATATTTTAAAAACGTCAGTCGGAGCGCGAATATCCCCGCGGCAATGGCCCGGCGTGCCTCCGACAACACCGCAGTGTAGGGGTTAAAGCATGAGAGGAGAGGAGAAGTCTGGTATGCTTAGAATATGGTGGATTAAGGTAAGGTATGATGGGCTAGGTTAGGTTAGGTAAAATTAGGTAACAAGAGGGAAGAATAGTCTTGGTATAGTTTGGCTGAAGCAAATAAGGATGTTAAGCTAGGTTAGAACTGATTGACCATTAGAGATTACAGCCAATGTCCTGTTTGGAAGAGTTGCAATGAAGAAGCAACATACGTTACTGCAATTATGATGATGCAAACTTGGAGATGATCATATCTGAATGAATATTCATGCAGGAGAACAAGTAAGAATAAAAGGTGGTCCATTTATAAAGCTCCTTTTCCACAGCACAATATAATTTCTTCTGTGTTGGAGAGACAGCTCAGTTACTCGTAGTAGTATCACTGTCTACCCTGCCCAGGTGCATTTCAAAAGACATGGATTATCCATGCCCACTACCACACCCACACCCACACAAGCACAGTAAACCATCAACATGTAGGATACTGGAAAGTAGGTTTCTTGTGGAGTATTATTTTTGGACCACTCTACACAAACAACATTCACACTTTCATACAAAAGATATCTTATTTTCACTTAATATCCAGCCAGCTGGCCATACTGAAATTACTGTATACAGAGTAAACAACCTCCACATTAAATGGAATGCTCCATTCAGTTTCCAGCATCCCAGAACTATGATTTGTAATACTGTAAAATTTAAGTTCTGAATTAAGCATCCACTATGTTACCTGGTAGCCATTTTAGAATTAAGCTAATTAGGATGCTTGCTATCACCATCATATATCAAAACTGCATGCAAATGACAATGAATACTTGAGTTTAAAGACATTATGAATTGCACTTAACACAGTGCAATGTTAACTTTAGTAAATTTGCTTTTGTGGACAGTGTGCTGCCTCACTCTACACTTTGCTTCCCCCCATCCTGTCACTCACACTTGCTGACAAATCCACCACCAGTCATGTACAGTCCACCAGTGTCAGTGCAGTCCTCATGACACAACCATGCCACAAGTGGTGCCACCAATTCAGGCTTGTATTCCTTGAACAAATCTGCAATAGGGAAATTAAATGACTAATATACTGTAATGTGTATAATGTACATCGTATACGATGCCTGCAAAATGCATCCTATTTCTGCCGTACTGTACTTACATTCTGAAACAGTGAATAAAATTTTGAAAACATTTTATTGTACCTTCTTGTCCATATGAATGTCTCCCACTTCAAGTAATAAAGCATATAGAAAACATATGTAATATGCTGTGCACACACAATTACAGTAAAAGTCCTGCAATCCGAATGGCAGGGGACCGAGGGCGTTTCGGATTATTGTTTTTTCGGACTATTGGGAGGAACCTTTGAAAACAGAAATATATATAGATGATCATTAAATAAACACTTAAAATGATATGGGTTATTGTTTTAGACACTGAAAATGCACAGAAGTGCAGCTGAATAGTTGCAGGCAAGTACATCCAAGTCCAAGCCAGATGAATCCTTAGATACAGCCCAGAAAAATTTAAAAAAGTCCACAAAAATGCGAAAAATTTCATTAAAAATATTTTCGAGAATTGGTACATTCTATCTATATCTCTATCTATAGCCCGATGCCCTAATCCCGCAAAGGGTGGCCACAGACAAAACGCCTCCAAGTCGCTCTGCCACCCACCATTTGACTGTCCTCCCCCCAGCTCACCCCCCCTCCCTCATATACCTCTCAACTCCATTCTCCATCTCATCCTCAGCCTTCCCCTCCCTCTCCCTCCTTCCACTTCACCTACATACACCCTCTTGGTCAGTCTTTCATTCTCCATTCTCTCCACATGTCCACATTCAGATTTTATATCGGCTGTCAGACTGGAGGACTTTTACTGTATTTACCAAATGAAAAACAAGTGCATTTGCCTACCGTGTGACCTGCATTGCACCCTGAAATCATCAAAGTGAGGATAAAGGATAGGTGTGGGGGACATCAAAATGGGTGGAATGAGCTGGAATTATGGTGGAGGGAGGAGGGGTCATAAGAGTATTCTCTGTGAAAACAGATGCTGTAGGATTACCATAACAGTTTGAATGCAGCAAATGTTCATTTCATGGTTGTCTTTATCATGTGTCATGGCAAGCTTGTGTTTCTCTCATATGTTTGGCGTCTTGTGATGCAGGCAAAGAAAAACCGAACAGCAGCAGCCTTCATTGTGAAAAAAATCGATCAACTGGATAACAATACTTTTTTACAGCACTGTACAGCAACAAGCAAAAGTTTGCCAATAATCCTCTTCCAGCATTGTGTCCTGTCTTCAATATCTCTCATTCCTTGCTATATGACAGAAATTCTTCTTCCATCTCATGCTCTTTTGTTGCTTGCTTTTTATTGTTATCACGTAAAAAAAAACCAGTTCACATAACACTTTCCACTGTTGCAACACAGAGAAGTATCAGTGAACTTTTTTCACAGCTGTACCTGACCTGCAGAAGAGGAAGACTTTTAAATAAAGTACCCCTTCATTGTAAGAGATTCTTCTTAAGCTGAATACAATCATCTGGCAGCAGCAAGAGTAAAACGAAAGAGGTGTTTCTGTGCTGAAGGAATTTGGGTAGTTTCACTTAAAGCGGTCTCAGTACTATTTTGCTGATAAATCAATACCTATTTCATGCATACAGTACTTCATGATTCATTACAAAGTAGTTCTAAAAGTCAATGAATGATGGTGGTTACCTATGATGTGGATAAATACTAAGGTACTACAATTCTCAGTTAAAGAGTGACTCACCAGGAGGTATGATGTCCTCTGTCATGCGTGTGCCACCAAATGGAGCTATGGTATTGCAGTTAATGTTGTATTTCTGACCCTCAATAGCCACAGTATTGCTCAGGCCCAAGAGACCCAGCTTGGCAGCACTGTGGATTAATACAGAAAATAACTCTCATCTTAAATGTCAGGACCAACTTGCCTATCCCCGGGTTCCAATGCTCCTAATGGGGCGACATAGGATTGGATGATAGATGGATGGCTAGAAAGGAAGCGGAACAATATACAGTAAAGGTACTGATACTCTGATGAGTGAATGAGAAGGGCTGTATATTCTAACAAACTCCAAGTGAGATCAGTTAGAAAAGTCCATTAAACTCAATACAAATGTCTGGAAATGATAAGGTGAAAAAGATGTGCCCTGGCTGAAAGATTTAGTCCAGCACTGACCTGTAGTTGGCCTGTCCAAAGTTGCCAAAAATGCCTGATGTTGATGTGGTCATGATGATGCGACCATACCCCTGCTTCTTCATTAATGGGAAAGCTGCACGGGTCACCAGAAAAGAGCCCCGCAAGTGGACTCGATGCACCAGATCTACCAGGGGACATAGAGGCACAAGACCAGCATTACTGGGTATATAATAGGTCTTGTTCTTATTACAAGTCACCCTTTTGACATTCTTCTTTGCTATGAACTAAAAATGGTAACTGCCACACTCACACTGCAACCTTCACAGTGTAAAGGCCAAAGGCTATATTACAGAACATTTAACTACTGTACAGTATATGAGACTAACACCCTTGGTAGTGTTGTGCATGACAGAAAAATTTTGGGTAACCTCTGGGATTTAAACCATGAGTGCACAGTGACCTAACAGCTCAATCACTAGACCACCAGGCATCTATGAGAATTGTGATAAATTATAGAAAAATTGCCTCCTAAAGTTCTACTGCTACTCATAAAGCTGATCCAAAAGCTTCCCCCAGTTACAGTACCAGCTGTCTAGAAAAGGCTGTGATATTATGGAACCTCTTTCACTACAAAGAATGTATGTCTCATGTCTGCTTGTAGTAATAGGCTGCAGATTACTACTGCCTTTAAATGTTCACAAGCTTAAAATCAGACAACAACATTCCATTTCAATAAGTATGAGACAATGTACATAAATATCTATTATTAAACACCTTCCCCCTCTCTCTCATTCTCATTCATGCATTTTCACAAATAAACACACACACACACACACACACACACACACACACACACACACACACACACACACACA
>JAGKTI010006355.1:8981-28983 GCA_018397915.1 Birgus latro
CCTTCTCTCTCTCCTTGACAAGTACTTTGTCTCTCCTTCCTATGCTAATCCGCTGTCATCCATACCTTCTCTCTCTCCCTGACGAGTATTCGTCTCTCCTTCCTATGCTAATCCGCTGTCATCCATACCTTCTCTCTCTCCCTGACGAGTATTCGTCTCTCCTTCCTATACTAATCCTCTGTCATCCATATCTTCTCTCCCTGACGGGTATTCGTCTCTCTTTCCTATACTAATCCGCTGTCATCCATACCTTCTCTCTCCTTGACAAGTACTTTGTCTCTCCTTCCTATGCTATGCCACTGTCATCCATACCTTCTCTCTCCTTGACAGTACTTTCTCTCCTTCCTATACTAATCTGCTGTCATCCATATCTTCTCTCTCTCCCTGACAAGTATTCATCTCTCCGTCCTATACTAATCCGCTGTCATCCATATCTTCTCTCTCTCCCTGATGAGTACTTTCTCTCTCCTTCCTATTCTTCAATAGGCAACCTACTGATGGAACTCAACTTCAGAGTAAAGCTGAATTACAGAGACCTACTCAGGGGTAAACCCAGAATAGGGGGGGAGGACAATCTACCCTACTTTGGGGTAAACCAAAAGTAGGTGGGAAGAACAGCTGAAAGATCAGTTCCTGGTGGATCACAGAAAGAAAGGAGAGTGAGCAACCCAAAGGGTTTCCACCTCGCAGGTTCCACGGGGTTGGAGTCAAACTTTTCTCAACAGTTACTCAGATCAACTCCTTCCACACAAGTGGACAATCGAGAACCCACTCACAGCTTACTGATTCCCAACACATGAACTTTGATCCAACAGCAGCACCAACCAAGCCATACCTGCCCCCTTCCACTTGGCACCCTGCTGACGGGCACTTTTCAGGCATATTTAACCTCTCCCTACTTCTCTTAAGGTACCTTTCAGTTTGCCTAATTTCTTCTTAAGCATCTTTCAGCTCTGCCTATTTCTCTTCCGACATCATTCAGCTCTACCTATTTTTCTTAAGGCATCATTCAGCTCTGCCTATTGCTTTTCAGACATCATTCAGCTCTGCCTATTTCTCTTAAGACACCATTCAGCTCTACCTATTTTTCTTAAGGCATCATTCAGCTCTGCCTATTGCTTTTCAGACATCATTCAGCTCTACCTTTTTCCTCAGGCATCATTCAGCTCTACTTATTTCTCTTCAGACATCATTCAGCTCTGCCTATTTCTTTTCAGGCATCATTCAGCTCTACCTATTTTCCTTCAGGCATCATTCAGCTCTGCCTATTTCTCTTCAGGCATCATTCAGCTCTGCCTATTTCTCCTCGACATCATTCAGCTCTACCTTTTTCTCTCAAACATCATTCAGCTCTACCTATTTCTCAGGCATCATTCAGCTCTACCTATTTCTCAAGTACCTTTCACCTCTATTTCTCTTCAGGCATCTCTCAACTCTACCTATTTCTCTTCACATGTTGCATACCGGGTATTTTACCGTTAAATACTATACAGTAAATCTCATTGCATTTTTGCATGTTTACCGTTTCTGCATGAATTACTGTTAAGTTCTGAAGATGAATATTACTCATCAGAACAAATTATTTCGTGAACAAATTTATAACTAGGTACTTGATATCGCCCTCTAAACAATTCTGATGATCAATATTACCAGCACTAATTTCAAGAAAAAATTTATAACTACTTAATATCTCTTTAAAATTCATATCAATATAACTCACCAGTACAATTTATTTCATGAAAAGATTTATACCTACTTAATATCTCTTTAAAATTCAAATCAATATTACTCACAAACAAATTATTTCATGAACAAATTTATAACTAAATATCTCACTCTTTACAGCTCTGAAATCATGGTTACTCATCTGAATAGGCAAAAAAAAAAAAAAAAAAAATCATGATCTGAGTGAGGTAAGGCCCCGTATGAAACTCCGTGATGAGGTGGGTAAGGCTGGAGTAATTCGTCCTGTAGTTTTCCTGATTCTGGCTCATCTTCCATCATTCCCTCTGCCCAGAAACTTATCTTGTTACTTCTGCCAGCATTCCATCTGCCCAGTTCTGCAAAATTGTAACTCTTAGAGCTTTTAATCATACTCATAACTGTATAACCCTTGCATATAATGATCCAATTTGAGAAAATATTCAATAAACCTTGCATACAGAATACCTCAAGGTAAATAAGGAAAACAACTCGGATTTGGATTTTTTATTCTCAAACACAAACTCCTGATCTGGTCTTGGAGAAATTTTGAATATAGGCACCGTTGAATATAAACACTTACCTGTCACTTTTCCTCCTTATTATATCAATTATTTCATCTCATTTCTTTCCTTATTTAAGCTTTCCCCTTAATCAGCACTGAAATTTGAACGATAGGAAACAAAGCAGTGAAGTATTGCACATATTAATCGCAATCGGCAATGCAATATAATGCACTCCTCTAAAAAAAAAAAAAAAAACTTATTTGCCCTTATTTTTCCATAATCCTGTTATGATACACAATTCTCGTTGTCTCACTTTACCCACAACAGATTATACTGTATTTTCCATCAATAAAAACCTATTAATAACAATTTACCATAATGTTAAGCAGATATGGGAATAGGAGAGCCAACACATCCCCACAGCACAATTGTCAACCTCAAATTGGCGCGCTTCCCCCCCCCCCGCCCCCTGGGCGGCAATAATATACTCCCGCCGAAAATTCCCGCCTAAACCAAAAAGCCCGCCAAACTCAACATTCTCATATTTATGCATAAAATCACTAGTTTCCTATGCACATTACAATAAAAAAACACAACATATTTCATAATAAGCGCATTTTGAACTATAGTTAAAAGGTATTTCAGTGTTATATTGAAAATCTATCCACCTTTCGACCCTCTGGATTCAAATCGCCCGCCATTCCAGACAGCCCCCCCCCTCCGCCCTGCTTATATACAAAACTCCCTCCAAATTGCACAAAACCGCTAAATTTCAACCACCATATGGCACAAACACCCTCTAAAATGCAACAAAAACCCAAAAAAAATCAATATGCAACCTCAATACACCAAAACTTTCTAAAATGCACAAGTCATTAACACGCAACCCCTCCAAAATTTACAACCCACTTAAAAAGCCATATATTACGTAGCACCATTGAAAAAAGAACTTATCTGTCACTTTTCCTCTTTGTTTTATCGTTATTCTATCTTGTTACTTTCCTTATTTAAGCTTTCCCCTCAATTTATGTTTATATTTGCACGACAGGAAGGAAAACAGCAATATGCAACCTCTGAAGAACTATTACTTGCCTATTTTTTCATAATCCTATTTTAATACGTAATTCTCACGTTTCCCACAACATTCTTCCTATATGTTATATCAATAAAAAATATAACAACTTACCATCGTGTTAAGCAGATATGGGACTAGAGGACTAATAATACATCCTTACGTCACAACTGAGCAGACATGGAACTAGAGGGCCAATACATCCTTAACTGAGCAGATATGGGAACAGACGGGCAATACATCCTTACGTCACAACTGAGCAGATATGGGAATAGAAGGCCAATACATCCTTACGTCACAACTGAGCAGATATGAGAACAGAGGACCAATACATCCTTACGTCACAACTGTCAATCTCAAACTGACGCGCTTCCCACCTGCCGGCAATACCAAAAAAAACTTCCCGCCTAAACCAAAAGGCCCGCCAAACTCAACATTCTCATTTTTATGCATAAAATCACTAGTTTTCTACGTATATTACAATGGCGAAACTTAACATTTTTTATAATAAGAGCATTTCGTACTATAGTTAAAAGGTATTTCAGTTTTATATTGATAATGTATCCACCTTTCAACCCTCTGGCATTCATTGATTCAAATTGCCCGCCATTCCAGACAGCCCCACACCTCCCTCCGCCCCGCTTGTATACGTAACTCCCTCCAACCTGCACGAAACCGCTAAATTCCCTCTAAAATGCAAAAACCATCAACCTGCAACCTCCTCAACACACCAAAACCCTCCAAAATGCATAAGCCATCACCACCCAACCTCAAAATAAACAACCGCAATGCAATGACCGTTGAAATGCCTAGCCATAATCCAACCACCAAATTGCACAATACCCTCAAAAATCTAGAATCCTGACATATCTAAATTCAAAGCCCTCCGGGAATTACATAAATATACCACTGTTACAGTGCTACATATTCTCACTCACCTTAGACTGGTTGATACAGAAGCAGAGAAACCCACGCATCCCCCCTCCACCTGCGTCCTCTCCGAAATGACTTCTGGCGGGAACCTCAGTCGGGAAGTCACATTTTTGGCGCCAAGACTGAAGACAGTACCCCAGTCAGGCTCACATTGCCTTTTTGGCCCATTTATAAACATAAAAAAATAATAACAATAATTAAATGATTAAAATTGCTCCAGAAGTTTAAGGATCGATATTAATTTTGAATATTTGGGAACGTTTCTTCTCCTCCTCTCCCTCTAATCAGACGATGATGATGATGATGATGATGGAAGAGGAGACTATACTCGTTTTACTCTAACTTGGCCCAGGTTTTTGTTCTTTTATAGATTATTTCACATAGCTCATTGGCAGGAAAGGACAATGCTAAAATATGGCTCAACATTCCCTCCATAGCACTTCTTCGTGACAGGCATCATATTCTAGTGTTAATCTCTTGTAACAGCGTAGAATTCAAGATGGGGAGGTGGCAATTTTGGGCCAAGTTAGAGTAAAAAGGGTATAATACATGTTACTGGTGATGGTGAAGAAATTAAGGATAGGAGAAGAATACCAGTTTTACTGATGATGATGGAGGAAGGGACTAATTTTGTTACTTATGACGATCATTATAATCATGTTCATGATGATGCTAAGGTGACTGTGATGATGATGATGATGAATATCTACTTGTTATTAATGCTGCTGCTGCCGATGATGATGATTATCGGTAATGGAGCAACAGTGGTGGTGATGATGATGGGTAATGGAGCTCTATGCATGATGATGATGGTGATGTTGGCAATGATGATGATGGTGATGTTGGCAATGATGATGATGGGACTAAATTGCTGTGATAATGATGATGGTGGTGGTGGTGTTGATGCAAAAGAAGGAAACTCTGGGCCAAGTTAATGTGAATAGGCTATACAGGGAATTGCAGAATGAGTGTTGATAATTATCTGGTTAAAATTTCTCTCAATCAGGTCCTAACTCCTGATGATGATGCTGGAGATGGATGCCTTCTTGGGTGGAACCCATATTACTGACTGGATTCACAGCCTAATTAACAAATGTCCCTCAATTCCCTCCCTGCCCCCCAAAAGGAGAATGTTGGACTATAGGAGAAGGGCAACTTCAGCTTGCAGCTCACTGGCTTCGTGCTCTGATGAGCCTGGTGCTGCAGTCACTACTGTACTTCCGTGGTGCATTTACTCTCATCTGGCAAAGATCCTACCTTTTAGCTCAGGCCAAGAGTAGTCATATTGATGAGAAAACTTGACTACAAACCAAGAAGTCCTCTTCTTACCTCATAACTAAAGCTTGTCAAATTTTATCTAACCACAACTTAGTATTAATTTGTGAAAGCTGCCTAGTTTCCTCAGATGAAAACAGACTGACTATAGAGAAGAGGGGTAGTATCTATGCTGCTTGATAGATGAAGGCATTAACCCTTTGTGCCTGAGTGAGACGCTTTCCACAGAGGTGCTAATGTACCTTGACAGAGAACCTACCTGGATATACAAATGTCCTTCAACTTCCTTGCACTTCCTAATCAACTCCCTCACACCTCCTAATCAACTCCCTCACACCTTCTGATAGAAAGATGGTGGGATGAAATGTTCGTTTTCTGTGGTCCACTGGATTTATGTCCAGATGAGCCCATGGTTACATCTGCTAACTGCTACAACTAAACGATAGGCCTGATGGCATCAGTTCATCCTGCTGCCTGGTTATGAACACCTCCCATCCTCTCCATTCAAAGGAGGATGATGGACTGCATGAAAAAAGGGAAACGTAAGCTGCAATTCATCGGGGGTGCATATCCAGATGAGCATGGGCCATAACAGCAACTGGTAGGATAAACAGACAGCACTGTTGTAAGTGAACCTCAGTCATATATATATGGGCAGAACAAGCAGTTCCTAATCACACTCAGTATCATCACTGACACCAATATCAATATGCAGATCTCTTTTCCAATTTAAGGTTGAGGTGAAGTAGGATCAGACAGCAAATAAACACCTAACAGAAAATAGCCGTCTATCCAGTCAAATAGACTACACTCCTTTATCGAACATTCAAGCCCCTGGAATCTTGGCTCCATCCCACAGGCTTATACATTCACACTTACATGTTTCATAATACCTAACAATATGAGTCAGTCCAACGACTTACTTCATCAGGAAGAAAACAAGAGGTGTCAAACATGTCATATACTCCTCTGTACAAAATTCTCCCAACTAGCTTGATCCACTGTCAGTTCTCCAGCCTCATCACCCTCCATTCCTTTTACTCACACACTCACTGACTCAGTAGCACAACAATAAACACCCCTTCCTTTCCCTAGTCATTTAGGGCTGGATGCTGACAAAGAAAAACTTTTGAATTTTATAGCTAGATGCCTTATTCTGAAGCCAGGTATATGAGTAAGAGGTATGTGGGTTGAAGAGAGGGCAGCCTGGTGACAGAGGACATGATTACATGGAGAAAATTTGTTCATGGCTACTCCTTCCAGTATTAAGGCATCTGGCTACAAACAAACTCAAGTTATGTCACAATATTTTTCATCAATCATCATCATCACCTGCCAAACCTCTTTCACACCTATTGATTTCTGTACAACTATAAGGTTTCCACACACACACACACACACATACATTACAAACTCATGACCTACGAAATGTCAAGACATACTATGACTTTCAAATTACAATGGAGGACAAGATAACTGAAAATGCAAAAGTATCATTTTATTTGGTGCATAAAACTGTCTATAAAGGCAACACATCTGATGACTATTTGGAATAATATCATCCTCAAGTTCAGTTCTGGTAACACTGCATGAACTTTTAAGCAGCTATTTCATATTGTCATCACTGTAAAGTGTTACAGTGATGACTTCAAGTGGTAGCAATGATATTTCTGGGAAGTAAAGCTACCCAGCTATATAAATGCCCTTCAATTTCTTATTTCCCCAAAGGTAGGATGATGGACTGCAAGCGGCAGCAGTGATATATAACCAGGAAAAGGCGCTACCCAGCTATTTAAATGTTCCTCAGTTCCATCCCCCCAAAAGAGGATGATGGACTGCAAGACACAGGCAGCTTTAGCTAACAGTCCACCACTTTCATGCTCAGATGAGCCTGGACCAACAATTATAATACTTCAGTGAATCCGATGATGTACTTTTTAGGTCTTCTTGTTACTTCCAGACAATTTTATTCACTCAATAACAGCATGTGAAAGTAGCATGAATGAGATAAGAATTACATTTTCCAATTAAAGGGGACAAGTATCAAGGTTATGCTGTTATATCACATATTCTATTAAATGGAAATTTTAATTATTAGATATTTTTCCTAGTGGTATGTGATTAATACTGCAAGGAGTCATGTTCATTTTAAATTATGCAGCTTAAAAAAAAAAAAATAATAATAATAATAATAATAATACCAACATATTGTAACAGTATATGGCAGCTTGGTAAGTTATGAAATCAAAGTTAACCCTAAAACAAATCAGTCATTCTCAAGCCTCAGCACAAAACAAATAACAGCTAAGTGGAAAAATCAATGGTGATAACTTGTGCTAAGAAAGCTGATGAGGTCCTCTGTCTTCAGCATCTGCACAGGTCTAGTTATTCCATTTCTTATACTCCATACCATCAGGCGGCTTCACTTCCACCTTCTTGCTAGCAACTTCTTGCCAGTTGGTACTTAACACAGTTCCCCCTGACTCCATCTGTGGATACACAATGATATGAGGAAGTAATAATAATAATAATAATAATAATAATAATAATAATAAAAATCATCATCATCATCATCATCATTATCTTTCTTAGACACTCATTTACCATATCCATTCACCTTCTTCTTTGCCTGACACATTTCCTGCCACCTAATCAATTTCCACACCATACTTTCGTACATACTAACTTACCATATTCATTCACCTTTTCGGCCTGTCACACCTCCTGTCACTTTCAAACTCTTACTGCTAACTAACTTGTAAAAATAACTGAGAACTTAATGAACGGCCAAATGTCAAAGCATCTTTTCATACTACTGTCATAATAAACCAAAGGAAGATAATTATAGACATAAATGTACATGGGAAGGTGGTTGGTGTGGAGTAAACATGACAGAGATTGAATGGGAGTAGTGGACAAATGTGGAAGGGGCTATACAACTGTGTCAAAAAAATGTACACAGGGAGACACTGATGGGAAACTGTGGCAAAACTGGGAAAGCAAATGGGAGATGCAGACAAGGACAAAAGTTCATTTAATATTTCACCTCTTTTACCCACTTTCCTCTGTTGGCTAGTATTCCTATGTTGAGAGAGGCTTGGTGGGTTTCTGTACAAATTATTTCACCTCCTCTACTTCTCACTTCCCTCTGCTGGCTAATATTCCTAAACTAAGAAAAGCTTGGATGTTGCTCTGCCAACATATGATTCTCTCTGACATGGTGCATCAGAGAGGAAAGTGATGGACATGCACAGACAGCTTTAACATCTGGTCGTATCAGTACTACCACATGAAGCCATTCCTCTCCAGCACCCAGTCTGACTGTACAAAAATCAAATTAACTAACAAATGATTTGTTCATGGCTCGTCTTGTCTCTTCGGATCCCTCGCCATATATTTTCTGGAAGAGTTGATTTAGTGCTGCATCTCCCTCTAGTTTCTCCTCCTCTTCCTCCTTCTTCACCTCTGCCTCCAGTTTATTCCAGTCGTGCTTCTTAGTGGCAGACGTTGGATAAGATGGTGTCTTTTCCGTCGTCGATGAATCTCCTGAAAATATAACTTTAATTTATTCTGAGTGGCACATTAACTAGTAAGACCTTATATGAAGGTGAAATTCTGATGTAACTCCAAAGCTCATCATACCAACCTGCTGAATTTAATCCTACATGTTTGTATGAAATCCATATTACCTATTGAGGGCCTTTTTTGAAATATAAATCTGACCAGACATTAGACAGTCTGTTCCCCGAGACCTAGCACCCATACTAAGACATTTACATGTCACCAACTGAATGCTGATGCCCTTGTACCTATAGTGATAGTGAACTGTCCACTCACTTGATGTAGTGTGAGCTATTTCTTCCTTCACATTTATCATTTTTCCCAGCCCTTCTGTCATTTTTCATTACTCCTTTCCACTTCAGGAAGCTCTGCACTAAATGACAAGCCTAATGGTTTAACACAGGGTGCTAAGCATATAACCAAATAATGGGGTGATGTGAACCTACTATGAAGCCCCTGTTACCTGGGTAAAAATGGGGTGAGGTGGGATCCAGAAACCAAATCATCAGCATGAGCATCATCATCATTCCAACCTTTTTCATACCTTTATTATGGATGATGTGGGGTCCACAAACTAATAACAAGAGAGCATACAAGGGAAATGGGCCACACAATCATTTAATCTTTTGGAATCTTGTTCCTACCTTACCAACATAACTTTTTTTTTTTTTTTTTTTTTTTTTACTCAAGAAAAGTGCATGGAGTTACCTGACATGGCAGTTTTAATGGATGGCGCTGTTCCATCTCCCTCCAGTGAGCCCCAGCGTAAGCCATCCACCTTCTTCATCTTTACCTCTATCTGTTAAAATGTTTCTATCAGTAACAGTGTACAAGCAGTATAGTGTGTAAGTTTAAATTCTTTCAGTTTAACTTGGTCCACAATTCTGTCCTTTTGAAGTTTACTTCAAGTAGCTGTGTGGCAGAAAAATATGATGCTTTACAACCTCTCCACACCACTTCTTCATGACTAGCATAATATTCTAGTGTGAAACTAGTGTTACAACTCAGCATTCAAGACGGTGATGACAAGTTTAGACCAACTTAGAGTAAAAAGGGGATAGTGATGTGCTCCAAACTATTACAATTTCCTCTAGAATGATGAAACAGCTCAGAAATTTATCAACAAGCTGCTGAAGTGAAAGAGTGCTGTGGTGTAGCTGTGGATGTGTCAGAAAGCAGTAGGAAAGCTACCTATAGAGGGTTTGGCCATGTGGAGAGCAGGGAAAACAAGAGACTGGCTATGAGAGTCTATGTGATTGTGGAAAGGAGGGGATGAGGAAGATCAAGGATGAGATGGGGGATGGAATGGACAGGTAGCGTATAAGAGAGTGGGTAGGTTTGAGGAGACAATGGATGACAGGATTACATGGCAGTGATTCATTTGTGGCCACCCCTTCTGGGATTATGGCACCTGGCTATTGACAGATACAAGTGTGGCAATGATGAAGACATACCAGAGGTGTGTTAGAGGTGGATATTACATGATGAAAGTGGTTAACTTACCTTGGATGGGACAACCTTGAAGTCTGATTCGTCTGGGCTGATGGGGTGAAAAAGGTCCAGTTCCAGACTGTATTCCGATCCCGATGGGAGAGGTGCGCTCACACTCACCTTGTGGACAGTAAGGCAGTGCTTAATAAGATACAAACTGCTGTTATTTTGCCTTAATTACGCTACTACTGACATCATGTAACAGTGTTTAGGAAGATCTAATATAACTAAACATACATATCCTCAACTTTGGTTACCTTGAGGAAAAAGCCAGTCTTCTACCTCTCCCTCCCCAGTTTTCCTTTCAATAGTAAGACACAATTTTTCTCCCAGTTTCTATATTTAATTCTGTTGATAAATTACATGCTAAACAACTGTGCATCATTCAAACTCCATAGACATGCTGCCATACCACATACATTTATTAACTTCATAAGGCTCTTATAATTCTATGTAATTAAACTTTAGCTAAATTACATTAGTAAATGCACTGGAATTAAACAAATACTAATGTAAATAATTTTTACTACCCACATGCTGAAGGTCTACCCACATGTTGAAGTTCATAGCAAATGACATATACAGATCTAATAATGTCACTGCACACCGATTTGTTAATACCAGTCATACAACACACAAAAAAGTACTGTATATGGTACTGGTATGTTACTGATTAATCAACATAGCATAAAAGAATCCCTTAAAACATACAACAGCTACTTACAGTTGTGTCTGTAAACTCCACTTTGACATCTTCCTTCTTCTGGTTCTTGACTAGGATGGTGAGGACAACATGAGTCTCAGTCTGGTACCAATCATGTTTGATTTTCGGGACTGGCATTGCATTGGCCGCATTCTGTGCACCTGGATCCATGTCTTTTCCTCCTGTCAACAGGACAGCAATATAAGAATTTATTTCTTCGCTCTCTTTTGACACTGCAGAAATTTTCCTCCTTTTGCAGCTTATTTCCCATAGTTGTAACATAATACGACAATACTGCAACTCTACAACCTTTCTGTAGCACTCCTTCATGAAAAGCATCATATTCCAGTGTCAATCTGTTGTTACAAATCAACATTCATAATGGAGAGATGACAATTTTAGGCCAAATTAGAGTGAAATGACTATTATTGGGTTTGCAGGCTACTATAAAACATGTAATGGAATGCTGAAATACTAGTAGTATGAATTAAATTTTTCTATCTATTGAAACCAGAAGGTACAGTATTTCCATGGTACTGGACTGTGGCCATTAAGCACATCATCATCATCGTGACTTCTTTTTCCCACCTAAGGATGAGGAAAAGTAGGGTCCAGAAAGTAAGGAAAGAGAAAGCATAAATGGAAGAACAATTAATATTAGTCATATACAGGTAATGGTACAGTAGTTGTTCCCTAGGCAGTCTGGCCGAGTAGCCCCAGGTAACAGTGTAGTTGAGCTGCCTGGTGATAGAGAAGCCATCACATGAGAAGTATTCCTCTCTAGCACTGACAGCACTGTTCTACTCACCTGGTTTTTGTGAGGTATCAGTCAGCCCTAACTTTTTTATGCGTTCCTCACACCACGTCGTCCACTGCCCAAACTGGTCAAGCTGTCCAACCCTTGATCCTGCAAAGTAAAATATGATATATATTTCTTTAGAGTACTTTAGTTAGGCTGAGTGTGAGGGAATATTCTCATTTAACTCCAAGCTCCTTCAATCTGGTGATAAAGTTAATCGAGGCTATCATTACCCTCTTCAGTTTGAATAACGATCAGGAGCTGGGTGAAGATGTCTGGGGGTAGCAAGAATACATAAAAAACATGCTTAACAGGTAGTAATATGCAACGATGAATGCACCATAACTTACGGTTTAGCCTACCACAACTGTTCCTGAAGAGCACCAACACATTATCAAGCCTTGCTACAAAAGACACATTTACATGAGGACAGAATTAATATTTACCTAACTGAGCTTCAAATCCCTGAAGATATTTCACTATCGTGTGCCTTGTCCAACACTTGACAAGGTAAAGCCATATTGTACCCACAGTCCCCCACCCCACCCCACCCAACACACACATGCACACTGGCACCAAATTCAAAGGCAAGCTCATATGTGGAACACTGACTTGGGTCCAGTGTCTTATAAACAATAATCCCATGTATGTTGGAATGTGTTTATGTCTATGTGTGCAGTCACAATAAGATACCATTCTCAAGATTCACAATACTAACCTGCCTTTGCCTTGCCTTTGGTGAATGTGTCAAGAGACTCAACGTATTGACCGAGGTTGAAGAGTGCCTTCCCGTGAACCAGGTGGGCCTCCCAGCCGCCTCCAAGCTCCACTGCCTTCGCTGCGTCACTCTTTGCCTCTACAAAAACACCAAAATTTAAATACAGATACTCGACCCCACTCTGGTTCCTCAGACTCCCTCTCAGCAGAATTAAGTCATCTGGTATTAGTGGGGGTACAATACCTGCTCTGCCCTGAACATAGAATGATTAATGGTGATAGTGATAACCCCTTCAATTTTTGTACTGTTTTAATTTATTCTTGTTACCTTCACACACTTTTCTTAACTTTGAAGTCTCCAACATCTCCCTCACAGCATGACTTTTCAACTTAAACTAAATAAAACCAACAAAAAGTAGCTATAAAGAAATTAAAAATGCTTATCGGGTATGTCATCAAAATGAAGGACTTCTATCTATTGCCAGACGCCTCAATCCCGAACGGGGTGGCCACAAACAAATCGCCTCCATGTCACTCTGTCCCCTGCCATTTCACTACCACGCTCCTAACTCACACCCCCCTCTCTCATATACCTCTCCACTCCATCCCTCCATCTCATCCTCGGCCTCCCCCTCCATCTCGCCCCCTCCACCTCACTCACATACACTCTCCTCGTCAGTCTTTCACTCTCCATCCTCTCCACATGCCAAACCACCTTAACGTGTTTCTCCTAACGCTTCCCATCACTTAACAATTCTACAACTTCTATGGCTCACTCTCAGCTAAACATGATAATTTTCATCTTGATCTCTTTCTCCCACCTGAGGATGGAGTAAAGTAAGGTACAGTGAGCAAGAAAACCTGTCAGAAGGAGACATTAACTCATTCATTCATTATTCAAGCCCCCCGAATCCTGATCCACCCAACAAAGCATGAAACATCCACACTTATGCTTAACTGCAATAAAATACTACAGAATACACAACCAAGAGAGAGGTAACATTCACAGTCAGGACACCTCTAATATATCCAGTCATTTTACATAAGAGATTATTAGAAAACACCACACCAGGTACTCCCTCCATAGAACCTGGTAGTGTTGTGTTGTAAATTGGAGAAAATGGGCATATCAACTTGACAGGTTGCAATCAGATTTTAAGTGGCAATATTTTGGGGATTTTCCATTGACTTAACAGGAAAAAGAACACCTAAAAAAGAACTAATAAGGTACATCATAGGATTGTACGAAATAACTCCTTCAGGATCAGCTTAAAAAAATAACAAGTGTAGTGAAAGTGATTAAATAATAATTTAAAAATATATACTGAGATGATTAAACACAATAACACACTGATACAATACCTTTAAATTTCTCAAGCTTCAACAACGTCTGGGCTCGCAAGACAAACAGCTCAGCGTTTTCTGGGCTTGTCTTGATTTCCGCCGTGATCAGCTGAAATAAATAAGGATATAAATGAGCTCCAATGTAAATGCAACCAAGTTAGGTTTTATACAACAGTACAGAAATATCTGGTACTGGAGGGGGATGCTGTCATGATGTGGCACTGGTATGGAGCTGCCTGATTAAGGAATTGTCCCTCAGTCTCTTTGTTGTCCCCCGAAACAGGTTGGTGGACTGCTGAAAAAGGGTAACTTTAATCAGCAGTTCACCAGGATAACTTTCCGATGGGCCTGGGGTTGCAACTACAACTTAGTTCATTCATTTTATCAGTGGTATTTTTTGTCCTTTTCTAGCTTGTTTTGTATAGTTAAGTGGCAGAAACAGGCAATATCCAGTACTATAATTCAGGATCCTTTCCATGAAACTTTTTTGAGAGTAGCATCATACATTAGAGTTTACCTCGTATAACACTTCAACATTAAAAAAGATGGAAGTTTTACAAGTAGTTACAGTGAACAAAATACAGTAACAGAACAAGGCAAAAGGTAAGGCTTTACCTCTACTGCTTGGATGTACTGGCCCTCATCATGCAGCCTGCTCACCTCACCCCTGTTGTGGGAAGGGAGGGAAAAAAACATGCTCAGTTGGAATGGACATGAGGACAAACGACAGTGAGGAGGAGGCTGAAACTTAAGTGGGGTAAATGTATGCAGACAAAAGAGAGATGGCTGAGAATGAGTTAGGTGTGTACAGTAGGGTACATTCTCCTCCACCTCCTCCTTGCCTAAAATTTTTATCCCACCCAAAGATGAAGTATGATTAATGGGGGTGCTGATCATCCATTCACTTGTCATAGTGTTACCTACAGGCTATTCTACACTGTGTGACAAGACAAACCATTTAGTTATTGCAACAGATGGTACCCTCATAACCAATTCCTGGGTAAGGGAAAAGAATACTGCCTGCCATATTCTGCGTAGGACTGGGGACAAAAAGGAGAGGCTGGGAGGGGAAAGTGATTCCCCACCCTCCACTCTTAATCACTAACATATGCAAAGAGAGGCAGTTGGGTACAAAACACACAAAAATATCCTGGCCACACTTGTCATGGTCACCCTCTGTGGGGGAGTGTCCAGGATGTAAGAAGGCATTAGAAACTGAAACAGAAAAACTTTTTCAAACTCTAAATTGATGGCATGTACAAACTTAAAAGCTATCCCTTCAATCCAATGCTGTATTTTCTATTCTATTCTCCCTACTGTCAGATGAGTTTGTTCAGATAAGAATCCCTATGAACTACATCAGTTAATGAAGGGTAGTCTACATCTTACGATCTAACCCCTAAGGACTGAAACCTCCAAAGCTGAATAAAATCAACTAGTGGTAGCAGCAAAATGATGTAACATACATCATTCAGGTGAAATGATTAAGCAGTATCATGGGCAATCTAAACATAACTTCGTATCTGAACATAATTAACCGGCCCTGCAGACACTGAAGTCAAGACTCCACAACATTTTGCTTACTTTCAACTTGAGGGTGAAATATCACAGAAGAAAGTTGACCTAGAACCCTGAAATGTATTGATTTCTGATATTATTTCTTGGAAATCTGGTTTTATGCCTTTGTAATCACAATTATTTAACTTTTAACTACCATGGCATTTTCAATTATATTCCCACTATCTTCTGACAACGTTATTAGGCTCAGGAGACTTTTTGAACTGGATGGATTTGGTACAGCCTTCATTATCCCCTTCTCTACGACATACTATTCCTAAACCTGTTAAAATAAATGACACTGCAGTTATATTGTATTTGGAACCCGACTCGTCTGAACGTGAACCCAGTGGGCTGCAGGCTGTTGTCCTCCTCCTGCAGATCACCACCCTCCTTTCGAGGGACAGGGAAGGGATTGATGGGCATTTCCACAATTGGGCACCTCCAAAGTACGACCATATCGGTGCCACCACATGAAGGCGTCCCTCTCCACCAAGAATAAAATATATGACGTACTCTGTCAAGAGCAAAATCATGCAGTATCTTATATGGATTTTAAAGGCCATATTTCGCCCAAGATCTAAGTACTTCTTAACTTATGCAACATCCAACTCTTATACATAACTACTTACTGCAAAGAACTGACTGACATAACTTGATATTCTCCTCAAACTTGTAAATCAAATCCGGAATGAGGTTTGTTGTTTTGCAGGGGTTCCAAGAATATTCTGGAGAGCGTTATCTTTAGAAAACAGATTGCACAAAATATTAAGCTTCAATTATGCAGATGATATTCAATTTCGAGTTAGAATGAATCTATGTAGTGGAAATAAACATATTTTTCTCATCCATATTTTAGTATAGTTGTTTTTAAAAAGACTATGGCCAAAGTCAGCTGTGTTTTGTTTATGTTTCTCACCCTAACAAAGTTGCCAAGTTAACGCTTTTCTCGCTAGGCTGAGAGGTAGTCATTTCTATTTCTTTTAGCGCTCAACGACAAGATATCTAATGGTATTCTATATATTTTTACAAAATTTTGACTGTGACCGAGAAATGCTTGTATTTTTTTTTAATTTCTTTGTATTGAACGGCATTCTAGCGGTTTTCTATTAAGTTTAGCAATTCAGTTGATTTGGCAACTCTACTCGTCCACCAAAACCAGCACGTGAATGGAGGGAGGAATTTATGACAAAAGGCTGAGAGAAATATAAACTTAACCGCCGCCCTTCATACCCACGGCCAGGAGAGGTGAGTGAGTCGTCTTCGCATCTAGGTACAGTACTTGCATATCAGTCGTTACTCAACGTTTTCTTTTTGTTCAGTAAGTCCTAAGTTTCTAAAATTTGCAACCTCTGGCTCATTTGGACGTGAACTCGGTGGACTGCAGGCTGAAATTATCCCCTGCAGTCCACTAGCTACCCTTCGGAGGGGGGGGGAGTGAACTGAGGGATGTTTGTATGTCGTGGTTGTGGAGACCTAGGTATATCAATGCCACCACATGAAAATCTCTCTTCATCCCAGCAATATCTCGGGGGAGGGGGGAGGGGAAAGAATACTTCCCAAGGATCCCTGCTTGAAAGAGATAACTAAAAGGAGCCTATTTGTCTCCTGCCATTCTCTCCTTTCTGTCCTCTGGCTTCTGTCTTACCTCTCCTTGATATTTCCATGTTTCGTCTGGCCTTTATTTTCCTTCTTCTCCTACAGGTCTCCATCCTTCATCTCAGGAAATCAAAATTATAAGCCTTTTACACAGACCATCCAAATTTTGCCCATAAGTAGAATGTTTCACATAGCTAGCTAGTTTGGTGGCAGCCAAAGACAGTTCTACACTTTTTCCATAGATCTTCGTGACTGACTTCACATTCTGGTATTACGCTAAGTTTGTGTTACAACTTAAGGTAGCACTCAAGTCAGATATGTCAGTTTTAGGCCAAGTTGAGTAAAAGCATCATGGTACTCTCCTTACATTATACCTCCTACCATATGCCATGATTTAGCTTTATTATGAATCCATACGGTAGCCATCACTGGATGACCTCACAGACATAAATTTGTTAGTGGTTTCTCAGTTCAGTGCCTACTCGTAAACTTCATTGATGTGGTGACACCCTTCTCACATTCTGTTCCTGCTGGAACCACATTTTACATAGGAAAATTAAGTATCTGGTCTGTTGATTTTGCAGATCTAAGATTACTTCAGGAAATTACTTGGTTGCTTGTTTATTTCAGTCATGGAGGACCTAGAAGTGACAAGCCAGGCACCTGAAATGCCAAGTGACAAAGAGGATGAGACAGAGGGAGAGGAAGAAGAAGACTTACTTCATAAGATAATGAAGCTTCAAGAAGACCCAGCATTTTACGAGGATGCTGCAGCTTACTGGGAGAAAATACCTGCTACTGTCAATGGAATGCTTGGTGGATTTGCCCATATCAACAGGCCGGATATTTGTGCTTCAGATATCTACCTGAAAAGTCTTTTTCAGATGAAGAATCCACCTGGCCATGGTCGAGCTGTAGACTGTGGAGCTGGGATTGGCAGGATCACCAAAAATCTATTGCAGAAACATTTTGGAAAAGTTGATCTTGTTGAACAGTGTCCAGTTTTTATTGAAAGAGCAAAGGAGATATTTAAGGACTCCAAGAAGATTGGTAACTTTATGTGTATGGGTCTTCAACACTTCTCACCAGATCCCAACACATATGATGTAATCTGGTGCCAGTGGGTGTTGGGACATCTGACTGATAAAGACCTTGAACACTTCTTCCACAGGATGGGAAAGGGATTAAAACCTAATGGAGTGATTGTGGTTAAAGAAAATGTTACCTCTTCAGGAGTGGTGGAGTTGGATGAACTGGATTCTTCTGTTACCAGACCAGAGTGCCATCTGTTAAAAATAATTGAGAATGCTGGTTTAAAAGTGCTGAAAAATACAAAACAGCCTAATTTTCCTAAAGGCCTGTATGAAGTCAGAATGTTGTGTTTGAGGCCCAAGGAGTGAAATTCAGATTTTGGTGGTTAGGTATGAAGACTGATCTTAAGAGATCTGATTAATATCAGTAGTTAGAAAATCATTTTGACCTATTTATTTATATGTACTGTATACAGTATGGTCTAGAATTAGGTTATGCATCATCTGAATGTTAAAGCAAGGTACAGAACTGTACGTGCTATAGATCTGAGTCAAGTTTGATGCACTGTTTTACTGGAATGCATTATATGTATTATTTTTATTATGGGTTGTTTATATTGCAGTCATTTTTTGTACTGTAATTTGTTTACAGTGCTCAAAGTTTAGCCCCTGCAAACATGCCACTCAAGCAGTACTGATTTGAACTTAGAATCCACACGCAAACTTAACACACTCATACCTATGTGTGGTGTTGGGGCAGATCACTTCTTCAGTTACAAAAACTTTAATTTCTTGCCCTTGCAGATTAGTACTCCCAAGGAGGATGGAAAACTGATGACAGGGAGAGCTGGAGCTCCCATTTCATCAGCCCTCAGGACTTGTTCCTGACCATCCTCCTTTGCTGAACTTTTTCAGTGTCTCAGTTACACAGAGAGTAGACCAGCATGCTCTCCATTACAAGTTTCTCTAACTGTCAACACCAAACTACATACACGCTACACACTACACTTCCTTTTCAAAATTATCTTCGAAAATGGCGCACAAAAATCATGCCTCGGAGTCCCCATGGGGGGGGACCATAAATGCTCCCACCATCCGCCCCTTTCCCGGTGACGACTCAAAGAGCTGCCTGGAACCACTGTCTGACTCACTCCTTCTTCATTTCTGTAACATTCGCGTCCTTTCCTCTAACTTTCACGCTGTCGAGCACCACCTTTTCTCCTCTAAACCTCACCTTCTCTTTCTCACTGAGACTCAGCTGTCTGAGGCAACTGACAGCAAACCCTTTTCTGTATCCTCCTACTTTCTCTATTCTCGTTTCAAAGCCAAAGGTGGCTGTTGCGTATATGTATGCAACGATCTATCTTGCTCTCGTGTTCCTGAACTTGATTCTTCTGAATTCTGTACTCTCTGGCTTCAGCTTTCCTGTCATTCTCTGACTAAATATATCTGTGCTGTTTACTTATCTCCTAATTCTACTGTCTATCAAAAATTCTTTGACTATCTTACTTCTATGATGGAACACATTCTATCTATTTCTCCTTTCTCTGAAATCTCCATTCTAGGAGATTTCAATGTTCACCACCACCTTTGGCTCTCCTCTCCTTTCACTGATCCACCTGGTGAACAAGCCTACATCTTTTCTATCCTTAATGACCTAGAGCAGCTTGTACAGCACCCTACCCGTATCCCTGACCGCCTTGGAGAGAGTTC
>JAGKTI010006356.1:0-13081 GCA_018397915.1 Birgus latro
AAAAAAAAAAAAAAAAGAGCACTGTCATGAATGCCATAAAAATACAGATCATCCAACAGTAGTTTTTGATCTACTGTATCAAAATCTGCATACAGATCCAACAAAAGTAGGAGAGAGGACATCCCACTACAGGTGTTTGCCACCAATTCACTATGAATCCAAGTTAATGCAGTTTCATTTGAAAGGTATTTTCTGTATGCTGATTGAACAACAGGAACAACTATGATATTTTCCAGTAGTGGTTAGGGCTGATCAAGTATGGTCCGCTCAATAATCTTGGAAGACGGGATGAAAATTTGCCATGCTCTCGACATCATGGCCAGGTTTCTTGATTAGGTGCCTAGGCAAAGCACATTTCTCAGACTGCACGGAATTACTTTCTAAGAAGCATCTATTTACTATGTTGCAGATAAAGTCTGTTGTGTGCTCATAATCATCAGGCAGTTGTGACAAGTTACAAGGATTGAGTGGGCAAAATGTTAAGTTCTCGGATATAACATTTGACATTTTTTACAGCCAGCAGATGAAATGTAGGTGGTGGTGACCATCATCCACTCACTTGATGTAGTGCAGCCTATTTCTTCCTTAGCTTTTATCATTCTTTTTCTGTGCCTGCCCTCCTCTCTTCCTATTTCTCCCATCTTTCCTGTCATTTTTTATTGCTTTTCTTTCCTTTACAGGTGGCCTTACATTGAGTGACAAGCCAAATGGTTTCCTGTAAGCCAAGAAACCATTTACAACGCTGGGTGGTAACCATATAACCAAATCATACATGCTCCCTACGTGTCAACAAGTGGGTTGGTGGAGGGTTAGTGCCCCTCCCCTTAAAACAAATAACTCAAAATGGCCACCCCTTACGGGATTAGGGCATCAGGCAGTAGATAGATAGATAGATGAAATGTTGAAAGTAAATAACCCCCTGTTTGCCGTGATTGGAAGTCAACTGAGTACACTTCACTAGAAGAACTGTGATGAAGCAAAATCAGAAGCCAATTGGGCATCAGATACAGAAATTGATTTTAACAATTGATGAAGCAAAATCAGAAGCCAATTGGGCATCAGACACAGAAATTGGTTTAACAATTACATTCCTCTGACCAACCAAATTGTTCACAACTGCGGACAGTTTTCTTATATCACCATCACATGAATCAACTTTATTTTGATAATACTTAGCCTTTTTGGCTTTTACGGTGTGAACAACTGCTCATCTTGCAAAAACATAACACAAATGAGTTAATTCAGTCTGCTGTGGGTGCCACTCACTTTCTGCCTTTCTACATCGTCTAAGCAAAGAATTAATGGATGGACTATACCACGAAGAATTATCACGTACGATAATTGTTTTTACCACCTCAGGACAATAATGGTCAAAAATTGACCTAAGCTCATATATATCAACCAAATCATCAGAAGAAAGGTTTGAAGAATATAGTTTAAACGCTGATCAGTTTCAAGACATCAAATGGCCATCAGCGATCCTGCAATTTCTGAACCTGATGACCTTTTTTCAAAAAGAGGATTTTAGGATATCAAAGCTAAAAGTGATCAGAGCATGGTCAGAGATGAGGGGGTCAGCTGAGTCAACTTTCATGTCTGATACGTGCCTGCAACCAACAGGGGACAAGATCAAATCAAGGACATGTTCCGAGACATGAGTTGGATCACTGACATGATTGAAAAAATTATTCTGGGTGATCAACTCAAGGAATTCTGAAGAAAATCGTTTTGACTGCGTACTGTCAACCCAATAATTGAAATCACCGCAAACAAGAAGTCCTCCAGACTTAAGAGAAAACACTTCAAGAAATTGCCCAAACTCCTCCATAAAACCTTGATCTGTGCACGGATGACCTGGTCAATGGACAGTTGCAATTCTAATAGTATTCTAATGGAAATTTATTAATACTTCCATAAATTCAAATGAAGATGGGGTCAGGTCTGAGTCTATGAGAGAAATGTTTGCAAGTGCTGCCAAGTAGATGAGTGCTACACCTCCTCCCAGATTGTCAGCAGCAAGCCTGGGAATACTTATAATTGAATGTGCCTTAGGCTAAGCACTATGATTATTATTAATATCAGACACATACAACCAGGTTTCAGTCAAGCACAGAATGTGAAGCTTGTACTGATTTGGAGCGTCATTAATATGGTCTGTCTTTTTATGGGTGGAATGAATATTTAAAAGACCCATCCTTAACTAGTTCAAAGGGGAACATAGTTGTTTTTTTGAATGGTCAGAATTGGTGTTTTCAGTCAATCTATTCCTATGAGATATAACTGGACAGTCTCTATGAGATGCAAAATGGGCAGCCGACTGTGGATTAGTGTTAGCTTCTTGATGTCTCAGGGATGAGCAGTTGATGCATTTTGGAGAATTTCTGTTACTACAATCCTTAGACTTATGGGCCCCAGCACAAAAAACACATTTAAGTTCATCATTTTTTCTAGAACACCTCTCAGATGTATGACCAAAGCCCTGACAGTGATGACACTCTGTAACCCAGAGTCTGTCAAAAGCATGGCATCTTGTAAGAGACGCATAGATATAGTTGCCTGTTCTACAGTGGAGGATCTCACCTCTGGCGACATCTTCAAGACAGCAGTTTTAGTGTCATTCCTTGTCTTTGTAAAGAGAAGGTTGAGGGTACAACCTTGATCAACTAGCATCTTAATTTTAATGTTTTTCTTCAGAGTGCTTGGGATGATGTCAGAGTCACCCAAGGAAGAGGAAAGTTCTGTCACGGTCAGTTTTGGCAGCATTTTCTTTGGCTCTGATAGACAAAAAGTGCCATTAGAGCCAAAATAGTCATTCAGTACCCCAGTTGCTTCACCTTTGGCCTCGGCTGATGGAAACTTCATTACTAGCCTACCAGCCCAGGTTTTAAGGCAGCTATCAATTGGTACCGAGTGCAGTACACCTGTGATGTCTTCAGGTCCCATTTGACTCGTTGAAGCTTCGGCACCGATTTTTGGTTTTACGATCAGTACCTGTTGACCAAGAATGGCCTTTTTCTGACCATGAGCACTGATCTCAACTATGCTTCAGTCAGATCCTTTGCTTCCTCCATGAGAGACCCCTGAACAGCATCCACAAATGACTTGGCCTGGTCTTGGGTGACAGCCATGGGTGATGAGACCTTGGACTCTAGTGCCTCCAGTCTTCTTGAAACATCCCTGATAGCCTAAAAAATAGGCCCAACAACCTCCTCTTCCAGCTCCTTCTTTGTGACTCTACTTCCTCCACCAGCCAGGACCTCATCCACTAGTGCAACACACTGGCTACACAGCTAGCGAAAGCCCAGCTGGTAACTCGTCTTCATAAATGGGTAATCATTAGCATCCATATTTTTGCACGCCAAATGAACTCACTCACTGCATGCACTTCAGTGCTTGTGCACTTTTTGCTACAGACTTACTGCAGCAAGGGTACTGGTGTTGTTTGCTCATGGTTGGCAGAAAAGAAAAGAACAAAAAAAAAACAGACAATGACAAAAAGTATATACAATACTACCCAAGATAACCTGGGTAGTGCTGCCCCCGTGTGTCACCCTAATTTGGGGGGGGGAGTAGAAAACCAAAAACAGAAACAAAGAACAGAAATTTAAAAGCAGGGTATCTGCGAGGTCACCACGAGCTGGAGGGGTATGACTTGACTACCCTTCTAGGAAAGGTAACCCAAACCGAGGTGCTGCAAAAGTGCTGAGATGGTTTGAGCTTTATGGCAGCACCAAATATGTCATTTAGGCAAGACCTCATTGGTTACGATACTGCCACTGTGCATCAGAATACCCAACAATATGAGATATTCTGTCAGTAGAGAAATCACACAGTCATGATTCAGGACTTAGAGTGGCTGGGACTGGTGTTAGACTTCCAAAGTCTTTCTAGCTCCATCCTATGCTTCAAATGGTTCTTCACCAAGATGGCCATAGAGAAGTAGAAAACATGCATTTCCCATAAGTCATAAAGAGCTACTGAAAGGAGTTGCACTGCAGGCCAGATCACCCACTTGTTGCATTTGTTGGGATGCAATAACCCCATTGCCCAGCTTTTGGTTTGCATATAGTCTTATACCATGAACAAGCACAAGAGACTGGGAAAGTGTACTGGGATTCCTCTCTTTTCTGATATTTGTCACCATTCATATCAGAAAGTTATGTTGTGAGTCTCCCCATGCCGTGTGAAAAGTAAATAAATAAATAACAACTGCCCATATTACCTTCTTTGAGGTTTAGGGGCTTGAGGCCAGGCTATCACAGTACAAGGTACATATATAGGTAGGATGACCAGGTCACTTCCCTTGATTGATAAACTACCAGTCACCATTTGTGGATTCAGACAGTGTAAGACTGTCACTCCAACTGGCATGTTATAATCACCAAACTACCCCATGTTATTGTGGCAGATTGAGTTAGGATGATGATATTGCTTGAGTTTTGTGCTAAGGCATTGAGAACTGAAAGCATGGGTATACTTTATCATACAGAATACTAAAGCAGTGTTTTGGAGCAAGTATAGGAATGTGTCCTAAGCAGGGTTTAGGGATTACAGTTGAGTTTGGTTAAGGTTGTGTGAAGAGCTTTTGATGTAGCTATTGTAGATAATTAATGAAATATAGTTATCTATATAAAAGCATAATTCGAATCACTTACCCAAAGTATGTCTTATATTTCAGTCATGCCATCTCCAGCTCAGTTTATTCTGTTTTGGAGGGAGATTCTTAGCTGAATAGGTTAGATATTACCGTAAAACACCATAACTTCGGACAGCGCCCAAAATTCGGACCTATCTATCTATCTATCTATTGCCAGACGCCATAATCCCGTAAGGGGTGGCCATTTGACTTTGAGTTATTTGTTTTACAGGGAGGGGCACTAACCCTCCACCAACCCACTTGTTGACACGTAGGGAGCACGTATGGTTTGGTTATATGGTTACCACCCAGCGCTGTAAATGGTTTCTTGGCTTACAGGAAACCATTTGGCTTGTCACTCAATGTAAAGCCACCTGTAAAAGAAAGAAAAGCAATAAGAAGTGACAGGAAAGATAGGAAAAATAGGAAGAGAGGAGGGCAGGCACAGAAAAAGAATGATAAAGGCTAAGGAAGAAGTAGGCAGCACTACATCAAGTGAGTGGATGATGGTCGCCACCACCTACCACATAAATTCGGACCTCTTCCTAAAAAATGTAGTAATTCAAGTTTTTTTGGAAGAGAGTGCAATATTTGCAAATAATGATGATATGGGTAGGTAGGGTGATCTTCAAAGATTATTATGTATAAGTCTTATTAAAGTAGCTGCTTCCTAAAAAATGTAGTAATTCAAGTTTTTTTGGAAGAGAGTGCAATATTTGCAAATAATAATGATATGGGTAGGTAGGGTGATCTTCAAGGATTATTATGTATAAGTCTTATTAAAGTAGCTTGAATATGTGTGGGTGAAAAAAATTTGTGAATCAAATGGAAAAAAAATTGACATTTTTTAACCCTGCAAAACTTTTTTCACACAGAACAAACAGTTTCAATTGTAAGAATGTGATTAGTACACTTATATGTGGAAAAGTGTTGTAAGTACTGGGCAGTAAACTATTTTAAAATATATACATGCATAATCTTGCTATGACTGTTTTAATGTATTTTTCAGAAAAAAATTCTAACTTTGGACAGACAGATTACTTAAGCCAAATAAATTCCAGTTGGGGATAAAGTTATTCCCTCAAATTGGGTAGTTGTGAGGGTTCCCTTTGATAGGAAAGACAGATACAGGCATTATATTGCTGTTATTGTTAGGGTAACCAGAAATACATGTCAGGTTTCTCAAACACATGCAGGGTACACCTCACACATTTGTATACCCAGTGGTCGAGGACAGCAGTGACAAAGAGGACATACTGAAGGTGTTACCAGAACCAACACTTGATCGCAAGAAAAGGATGATTTTTGATGTTGATGTGAACCTTTGGCCTAAGTAATGATAATAATATTTGATATAGATCTGTAAGAAGATAGTCAGTACTACCAGTACCAAAGTTATTGCCAGTATGGTGCTACAGTATGATGCCTTTACCAGTAATGAGTTTTATTTTGAAGAAAAAAATGCTACTATTTATTTAGTAACTAATTTATACTGGCCTTCATAACATGTGCCTATGTGTGTATGTGTCTGTTGATTTGTGTGTGTGTTAGTGGGCGTGTGGGCGTCATTAGAACCTGTCCGAAGTGTTTAACATTAGATTATGTTATCTGAGTATGCATTTGTTGAGTCAGTGAGGTAGCTAGTTGAAAATTAAGTGAAGTTTTGTTTAGGAAAAAGAGATCAGTTCCCCTTACAGTTTGGAATATGTGCAATGCATTTTTATATAATTTTTTCATCCGAAAAAGTTTCTGAAGAGTTCTTAGTTATATTTGTGGCCAGAATAGCTCAATACAATGTGATATGATGCATCTTAAAGTGATCTCAAATTATGAGCTCAAAAAAGAAGATATTTTTGGATGTTTCTCTTTATATACAGTATGTATAACTTGGGTCATGAGTACCCAATATTTTTTTTGACATTTTTTACAAACTTCTAAAGTGTCCAAAGTTTGGCCAGTGTGTCCAGAGACAGGTGCTATTAATCATTCTCATGTTTAAAGGGCAAACACCTGGATGTCCAAAGTTTGGAAGAGCTGTCTGAAGTTAGGAAATTTGTTCCTAACTTCGGACACTTGAAAATGAAAAAAAAAAACACGAGTTTAGCGTGGCTAATTTTTTTTTATTATATGGATTCAGTAGGTACTCTCCCTGGCTACCACATGACACCAACAGGGATAAAATTGCACCATTTTACACAGAGTTATTCATTAAAACACATAAAAAGTGTCCGAAGTTTTGGTGTTTTACGGTAGTCTTTCTTATGAGTAGTGTTTCATAAGTTGATACTGTATAGTCATTTAGAGAATGCATAAAAAAAAAAAAAAATCTTCCTAGTAGTTAAGTGATAAATCTTATACCAGTAACAGAAAAGAATACTTGGCTGCCAAGCTTAGGACTAGACAAGAGGCAAACTGGGCAAAATTCGAGTATCAGCAACTTCTTGGATAAAGTAGTGTTGAAAGAAAGAATATGGTATTTAAGGTTGCAAATGAAATAAAGAGAGAAATAAAGATATCATGGGTGAGCAGTGTGTGAAAGAATGCGAAGGAATGGTAGTGGTGGACAGTGAGGATATTGAAGATGCCTGGAGAAAGCATTATAGCTGGTTGCTAAATGAGGAACAGGGAAAGTTTAGTCAACAGATCTAGAGTTTGGCCCTTGGCCTTTGATTGATGCTGCTACTGTGAGCAAGACAATAGGGAGCTTGCTGTGGGGCTAGGTATAGAAGTGGGTGGAGGAAGTTCAGGGAGCTGTTGCCTCTCCTAACATTGAGAAGGCTCCCCCTCTCTGCTATGGGATCTTTGTATGCAGTATGTGTTAGGAGTGTAATGCTGTATGGTAGTGAGACTCGGGCAGTAAAGGAAGAAGATATTTGTAGACTCAAACATACAGAAATGGCAGTAATTAGTAGTATGTCCTTGAATTCGAGGCCTGGGGGGGCTAGAATTGCGAATGAATAGTGAGAGGAAGGATGGGACTGGAATGTATTGGTGTTGTGATGAGGAGGGGTAGATTGAGATGGTTTGGGCATCTTGATAGGATGGAGGATGACAGTTAGGTGCGGAAAGTGAGAAGTTTGAATGTTGAGGGTAGGGTTGTGAGAGGCAGTCCGAAAAAGACCTGGGACAAGGTCATAGAGTCTGACTTCAGGGCAGAGGGACTGAATAGAGAGGCTGACAAAGATCGATCAGTGTGGAGAACCACCATTAGGTGACCAAGGCCGATGCATGGAAGCATGTTGGAGCCTTATAAATGCTATGATACAAAATGATTTGAATTCAGTAGCAAAAGAGAATACTCCTGTTTTTCCTTGACTCTGCACTAGAGTATCATCTCTCATTCTTTTATGCTGATTTGTATCAAGATATAAACACTATACTAATTAATACTAGTTATAAAGAGGTATTATGGAAAGGATGAAGAGCTATAGTACAGCATTGTTTTATTCTGCCACTGATCTGTGGAAAATGCAGGCAGTCCTCATTTTATTTAGCCCATTTTTGAAATAGTTTTTAAATATTAAGTCCTCAGTGAATTTTTAAAAAAATAATTGCCTTTTAAAATATAATTTCTACTTATTGTACTAAATTGATTTGCCCATTTCCCGCAATTTACAGTTTCAATTCTATTTAAAAGTTGTGATGTGTTACAACTCATTTCTTACTTATAGCAAGAAGTAAGCTGCCAAAGGACAAAAATTTGATATTAAGGTATACTCACTGTAGTGTTTTTTAAATATTTATTTTTATTATGATGCTAAAGTGGCAGCAAATGAGAGGTGGGGTAGGCGGTTGACTGAGAATTATCAAGAGAATAAGAAAATGTTTTGGAAGGATGTGAAAAGGGTGCGAAAGGGAGAGTCTGGGAAGGAGGAGCGAGTAAAAGCAGAGGATGGAAGGATGTTAATTGAGATGGATGCAGTAAGGAAGAGATGGGCGGAATATTTTGAAAGATTGTTAAATGTAGAGGAGGAAAGGGAGGCTGAGATTGTGGCAGATGGAAGGGTGCAAGGAACAGATGTGTTGGGAGAATTGAATGAATCTTTGATCACGATGGAGGAAGTGCAAGAGGCAGTAAAGCAGATGAAAACAGGAAAAGCTGCAGGTATGGATGGGTGTGCTGTGGAATGCCTGAAAGGTGGTGGAGCGACTATTGTTGACCGGTTAGTAAGATTGTTGAATGTGTGGTTTGTGCAAGGTATGGTGCCAATTGACTGGGCAAGTGCTTGTGTGGTCCCATTGTATAAAGGTAAGGGTGATAAGTATGAATGTACTAGCTTTAGAGGTATAAGTCTGTTGAGTGTTGTAGGTAAGGTGTATGGTAGAGTGTTAATTAAGAGAGTTAGAGAGGGTACAGAGGGAGTGATTGGCGATGAGCAGTGTGGCTTCAGGAGAGGGAGGGGATGTGTAGATCAGGTGTTTGCTGTGAGACTGGTGTGTGAAAAGTATTTAGTGAAAGGTAAGGATGTGTTTTGGGCATTCATGGATTTAGAGAAAGCATATGATAGAAATGATAGGGAGGCTTTGTGGAATGTTTTAAGATTGTATGGGGTTGATGGCGGGTTACTAAAAGGAGTGAAAAGTTTTTATGTAAATAGTAGAGCGTGTGTAAGAGTGGGAAATACTGTGAGTGATTGGTTTCCCGTGAGAGTGGGAATGCGGCAGGGATGTGTAATGTCGCCTTGGTTGTTTAATATTTATATGGATGGTGTTGTAAGGGAGGTGAATGCAAGAGTGTTAGATGGAGGACTGAGTCTGGTGAATGGTGGTAGAGAGTGGAATCTGAAGCAACTGCTGAGTGCGGATGATACTGCACTGGTGGCGGATTCAGAGGAGAGATTGAGACAGTTGGTAGAGGAGTTTGGAAGGGTGTTTTTTTTTTTTTTTTTTTTATGTGTCCAACTCTGGGCATAGGCTTTACAGCCTGCTATCAAGGCCCAGCCGTCCTCCTACATACCATACACCTCTACATGTCACCACTTCGGCGCTAACACCCACCGTCCATATTGAATACATGCTAGGGCTGTCTCATACAGGACTGGTGTATTGGTATTAGCGGGGTATTTTTACGACATGTCGGCGGGTCTTCTGGTAGATCAGTAAACCCTGATTTAATGAAATTCAAATCCTTAAACTGTTCCCTGCCCCAGCGAGGATTCGAACCTGGGTCCGACGGGACTGCAAGCCAACTCTCTACCGATCGAGCTGTGTGAAAGGAGGAAACTGAAAATAAATGAGAATAAGAGTAAAGTGATGAAGTGTACGAGGTTGGTAGATGGTAGGATGATGAATATAGTTTTGAATGGTGAGTTGCTTGAGGAGGTTGAGTATTTTAAGTATTTAGGGCCACATGTTGCTGTGGATGGAAGAATAGATGCAGAAGTGAAGTTTAGAATGAATGAAGTTGGAAAGGTGCTGATAGGAATGAAAAAAGTGTTTAGATGTCGTTCACTCAGATTGGATGTAAAGAGAAGGCTGTATGAGGGTAGTGTGGTACCGACTGCATTATATGGGGCTGAAACATGGAATATGGGTGTAGCAGAGAGGAAAAGTTTGAATGTAATGGAGATGAGGTGTCTGAGGAGTATGTGTGGAGTGACGCGTATGGATCGAGTGAGAAATGATGAAGTGCGAAGGAGAACTGGAACTGTTCGGGAGATGGCTGATCGAGTTGAGCAGTGGGTGTTGCGATGGTTTGGGCATATGGAGAGAATGGAAAATGAGTGACTGGTGAAAAAGATAACTAGATCTGATGTGTGAGGTGTAAGGCTGAGAGGAACCGCAAATAGGATGGATGGACAGTGTGAAGAGAGCATTGGATGCGAGAGGGTTGTCTGTTGAGCAAGGAAGAGTGGCTGTGCGTGATAGAAATGAATGGAGGGAAATTGTGAATGAATAAATGATGACGCAGCCCTGAGGGGACATTCTCCTGCATTTTGTCTGATCAGCTGATCAGGTCAGGTGCGGGTAAGGGGATGGGTCCATTATGATGTGGCAGGGGTAAACCAGCTTTGCTGTCGGGCCCTGCTGCAGATGTCACTGACTGCACTGTGTGGTTGACCCTCGTTCGGTGTGGTTTGGTGAGGATCTGTCTCTTCTCCCCTTTGGGGCTAAGATGTGAATGAATGTGTGTGAGTGGATGAGTAAATTGGTAGTGTGTTGGCCTATCTCAGCTACCTCCCTTATCTTGGGGGAAGCAGCTTAGGTATATAGATAGATAGATTTATTTTTTTTAACGCTGTGTTCCCTTTTTTTGACAAGGGCTAAGGCATTGCCCCTGAGTAGAGGACTTTAGTTTGGAGTGTGTAGCACTTTATGACCGGATGCCCTTCCTGATGTCTACCAGTGACCCATGGGTGGACTCGAACCTCCGACTCTTTGGTCAGAGAGAAGCGTGCTTACCCACTGAGCCACGACTATCTTGGTATTACATTTGACTAAATAATTTCAGGTTCTTTCTGCAGCTGTATCACCAATTCCTAAAGGGCCTCCACACGAAGACTTGCTTGGAAGATCTACTTCGACTCATCATAGACAACATGAATGAGTATAAGAAGTAGGTCCACTGTTGTGTTATTTCATTGGGATTAACTTCTGCAATCTGATGATGTATTTTATATGTTTGTTGTCTTCTTGCAATGGGAGACTTTCTAAATGTCATCTGCTACCTAGTTAACTAGCCAAAATCAGTCCTAAGCCCAATACAGTAACATAACTTTCATGAATATTATACAGTATATGTCGGGTAAGCTTATGAGACTTAGGAGTGTAGACCACTACCATCACTAAAATACTCTTCAATAAAATCTATCATCTAATGTAGAGGAATGAATATTTACGACGGGCAATTTTGAATTTGTGTAAATTAGTCTCCGATTTAGTAATTCCTTAAGTTCTTTTGGTTTGTTATATTACTAATTAGTTCAGTGGAGCTGGCCATCATACAGGTATACAGTATACATTTACACTGATTTCCTAAATAAGGATAGTTCTTTACCAGTGCTTGTCATTTCCTTAGTTATCTGAAATTTAATATTAGTTATCTGAAATTTAATATTTACCCAGTACTGTCATTTAACATTTGTCTCCAGATTCATGGATGCCCTTTGCAGTGTAGGATGTGACACACTTCAGCTTTCACTAACTCTTGCTGATGACAGACATAGGGTCATTGCTAGGGAGTGAATCACAACATTTTGTCATGCTGACCCTATGTCGAATTACAGTGATCAAAGTTTTGAGGTCCAGTATTTGTTTGATTCACATGATGTACATTGATTTATGCAGTGTTTGAGAAAAATGGACAAAAATTTAAAGTATGAGTGGCTTATTAGTGTGGTTAAATTACTCCCTTCACTCTGACGACATAAATCTCATTGTTTTCTTTCTATCATGATTTTGCTCACCTCTGAGAAGACTTTGAACTGGATGATACAGCCTTCATTAACCCGCTTCACATAATGGTGTGATGGTTAATGGGGGTGCCCACCATCCACTTACTTGATTTAGTGCAGCCTACTTCTTCTTCATTCATATTTGTCATTCTTTTTCCAAGTCTGCCCTCTCTGCCTATTTTGCCCATCCTTCTGTCACTGTTAATTATCCTTTTGTCAACTTCTGGTCACTTGACACTGAATGACAAACCAAATGGTTTCTTGTAACTAAGGGGGTAACTGTAATGCCAAATAATGGGGTGACGTGGAGCCTACTATGGTGCCCTTATTAACTGAGTGGAGACACACATCTGCAGTGTCTACCCAGGAATCAAATCTCCACACTAATCCTCTTGCCTTACTGTACGAGGTGTTATCAGCTGCATGAGAATATTGGTTCTCTTCGTGGGATGGCCCTGCAGAGGCAATTGCTTGCCTGTGATTGATGGGTCTGCATGATCAGACAGGCTGGGGTAGCAGAACAACAGCAAATATAAGGGTGTTCCAAATGAGTAAAGTTATCTGGTAGCACCAAGAATAAAACTAAAGGTATATCTTTGGACTGAAAGTGTTAAGCTCCGACATCACTTTCATATTCAGAGACTCAAATAAGCTCTTACCTGATGTTCATTTGTAACATGCTTTGCAATTTATTTTACTCTTCCTCCCATAAACTGAAGAAAGGAAAGAAGGAATATACAGTACACTACATGATAGGGTTTAAAGTCTAAATGACACAGGAAACTTGTTATTTCTTTTATATTACACAGTCTTGTATGTAAAATGATGCACACTGTCAGTATTAAAATTGTATACATACACTTTGTATCTTCAGTTTTCAAGATTTTTTTTTTTTTTTAGATGGCAATTTTTTGTTAATGTCCACTGAATTCAAGATATCACGCCTTTAAAGCTTGGCCAAGTCATGTAATTACATCATAAATACAAATCGAAGGGTACTGACAAGGTTATAGCATACATACACTTTGTATCTTCAGTTTTCAAGATTTTT